>JAXIVD010000647.1:77500-83433 GCA_036785275.1 Cancer borealis | reverse complement strand
ATATATATATATATATATAATATATATATATATATATATATATATATATTATATTATATATATATATATATATATATATATATATATATACATATATATATATATATATATATATATATATATATATACTATATATACTATATATATATATATATATATATATATATATATATATACTATATATACTATATATATATATATATATATATATATATATATATATATGTATATATATATATATATATATATATATATATATAATATATATATATATATATATATATATATATATATATATATATATATATATATATATATATATACATATATATAAATTTGGTATAAGCGAGTTCGTATTATCGAGTTTTTACCTCGATAGGCAGTAGACACCTGCCGTTCGGTGGAATACTCAAAGAGAGATACGGGGATGTAGGCAGTACTGCAGACTGAGTGATTCCCCGTGTCCTCTCTTCCTGGTTCCCTTAGTGTCTCATTTACACAAGAGAGCAGCTGCAGCCTGCCTTCTAAAGACAAATTCTTCTACAACTTACATAACATTACTACACCCTACACTTTTACACTCTTCAAATCTAAACTTCAAAATGGCTTCACCACACCCAGCCTCGGAGTCCCCATCTGGGGAGGGGACCACAAATGTCCCCAGGTCGGACTGCCCCTCTGCTGACGACCTCGGGTGTCTTGACACTTCCTCTAACACTTTTACTCGATTTCTGCACCATTCGTGGCCTTATATCTAATTTCCAATCTGTGGAACACCATCTCTCCTCCACTAAACCTCATCTTCTCTTCCTAACTGAAACACAGTTGTCTGCGACTACTGACAGCAGCTCCTTTTCTATTCCCTCCTACTTTCTCTATCGTCATTTTCAATTCAAAGTTGGCTGTTGCGCATATGTGCGTAATGACATTACTTGCTCTCATGCCCGCAATCTTGAATCTTCAGAATTTTCTACCATCTGGCTAAGACTTCAATGTCACTCTCTAACTAAATTCATCTGTGCTGTATATCTCTCACCTAATTCCTCTGACTATGTAAAATTCTTTGACTATTTGACTTTCAAAGTGGAGTACATCCTATCTCACTTTCCTTATTCTGAGATCCCCATTTTAGGGGATTTTAATGTTCACCACCAGCTTTGGCTTTCATCTTCTTTCACTGACCAACCTGGTGAACAAACCTTCAACTTTGCTATCCTATATGAACTAGAGCAGCTAGTGCAGTTCCCTACCCGTATCCCTTACCGCCTTGGAGACACGCCCAACATTCTTGATCTTTTCCTAACTTCCAACCCTTCAGCTTACTCTGTTAAACTTTCCTCGCCGTTGGACTCCTCTGATCACAATCTTATTTCTATTACCTGTCCTATTACTCCAGTGCAGCCTCAGGACCTGCCTAAGCAGAGGTGCTTCTGGCATTTCAACTCTTCTAAGTGGGAGGACCTGAGGCAGTACTATTCTGATTTTCCATGGGATGATTATTGCTTCCATGTCAGAGATCCTTCTCTTTGTGCCGAGCGCATAACGGAGGTGATTATCTCTGGCATGGAGCTATACATTCCTCATACTTTCTCTAATACTAAAGCTAAAAAGCCCTGGTTTAATTCTGCTTGTTCTCGTGCTGTCAATGATAGAGAGATGGCTCACAAACGGTACCGTAGCCATCCATCTCCTGAAACTCATGCCCTATATATTTCTGCCCGTAATCATGCCAAATCTATTCTCCAACTTACTAAAAACTCTTTCATTAATAGAAAAAGTCAAAGTCTTTCCAACTCTAACGCTTCTCGTGATTTCTGGCATCTAGCCAATAATATCTAACAATTTTACTTCTTCATCTTTCCCTCCTTTACTTCAACCAGATGGCCCCACAGCTGTCTCTTCTTTCTCTAAAGCTGAACTCTTCGCTCAAATCTTTGCTACCAACTCTACTTTGGATGATACTGGGCATATTCCTCCTACTCCTCCACCCTCTGACTACTTCATCCCTAAAATTAAAATTCTTTATTATGACGTTTTCCAGGGCCTGTCTGGCCTTGATTCTTGGAAGGCTTATGGTCCGGATGGAGTCCCTCCTGTTGTTCTCAAAAACTGTGCTTCCGAACTCGCTCACTGCCTGGTTAAACTCTTTCGTCTGTGTCTCTCTACTTCTACCTATCCTTCTTGCTGGAAGTTTGCTCACATTCAACCTGTCCCTAAAAAAGGTGACCGATCCAATCCTTCTAACTACCGCCCTATAGCTTTGATTTCCTGCCTTTCTAAAGCCTTTGAGTATGTTCTTAACAAGAAGATAATGAGGCATCTATCAGCTCACAACCTTCTCTCTGATTGCCAGTATGGTTTCCGTAAAGGCCGATCTACTGGTGATCTTCTTGCTTTCCTAACTGAATCTTGGTCATCCTCTTTTAGGGACTTTGGTGAAATCTTTGCTGTTGGTCTTGACATATCGAAAGCCTTCGACAGAGTCTGGTGTAAATTTTTAATTTCTAAACTACCCTCCTATGGATTCTATCCTCTCTGTACCTTCATCTCCAGTTTCCTTTCTGACCGGTCTATTGCTACTGTAGTGGACGGTCATTGTTCTTCTATAACTATTAACAGTGGTGTTCCTCAAGGTTCTGTCCTATCACCCACTCACTTTCTATTATTCATCAATGATTTCCTAAATCTGACTCAATGCCCTATCCCCTCCTATGCTGATGACATCACCTTGCATTTTTCAACATCGTACAACAGATGCCCAACCCAACAAGAATTAAATGACTCGAGGCTAGATGCTATAGGACGCTTAACTTCTGATCTTTCACTAGTTTCTGATTGGGATAGAGCAAACCTTGTTTTGTTCAATGCCTCAAAAACTCAATTTCTACAACTATCTACTCGACATAACCTTCCAGATAACTATCCCCTCATCTTCAATGACACTCAACTTTCCCCTCTCCTCCACAATAAACACACTCGGTCTATCCTTTACTAAAAATCTAAACTGGCAATTTCATATCTCTACTCTTGCTAAATCAGCTTCCAAGAAATTAGGTGTCCTATGGCGTCTGCGTCCATTTTTCTCGCTCTCTCAGCTGCTTGCTCTGTACAGGGGCCTTATTCGCCCTTGTATGGAGTATGGCTTTCATGTCTGGGGGAGGCTCAACTCATACAGCTCTTTTAAACAGGATGGAGTCTAAAGCTTTTCACCTAATTAACTCTCCTCCTCTAACTGACTGTCTTGACTCTTTAAGTCACCGCCGCAATGTTGCTTCTTTATCTATCTTCTACCGCTATTTTCATGCTGACTGCTCTTCTGAACTTGCTAACTGCATGCTTCCTCCCCTCCCGTGGCCTTGCTGCACAAGACTTTCTACTTCTTCTCATCCTTATTCTGTCCATCTACCTAATGCAAGAGTTAAACAGTATCTTCACTCTTTCATCTTCTCTTTGGCGAATTTAACGTAAACCGAACTATCGTGTAGCGAGGACTTCCTGTGTGTGTGTGTGTATATATATATATATATATATATATATATATATATATATATATATATATATATATATATATATATATATATATATATATATATATATATACACTCATACCTCGGTTTAACGGACCTCGCATTAACGGATTTCGGAAGCAACGTACAATTTGAAAGTCCCGCTGTATGGATAGATATGTGGCAACACCGGACACGACATCTGCTGACCACAAATTGGGAGGCGGATGTGGCAACACCGGACACGACCTCTGCTGACCGCAAATTGGGAGGCGGTCAGTTTGCTTACAGCCAGCAGTGCAACAACACGTGTAGCTCATTGTTCCATGGTTTTAACCTTGTTGTGCTCAAATTATCATAATTTTCTACAACCATGTCATCTGGAGGAAAAGTAGAAAAGAGGAAAAGGGTGAATTTAACTGTAGCACAGAAGTTTGAGCTGATGAAAATGTTGGAAAGTGGTGCGTCTGTGAAATGGGTGTGTGAGGAATATGGTGTAAAAAAACAAAGTTTCAGATATTCGTAAGGAAAATCTAAACTTACCGAATTTGCTGTGAAATATTCTGTTGATGGATATTCAAGCAAGTCTGGTTCTGTAGCGGCGCGCAAGCATATGAAGATTGGTAATCAGAAGGAGTTAGACGAAGCCGTGTATATGTGGTATGTACAGCAAAAGGCTTTTGGTACTAAAGTAACTTCTGAAACCATACGAAATGCGTGTGAATAACTCAGTAAGCACTTAGGTATTGAGTGCAGTGCTAGTGATGGTTGGTTGTGGCGTTTCCGTAACCGGCATGGACTAAGTGATACGTAACTAAGGGGTGAGGCTAGTGGTGCAGATACGGCAGGCGCTGAGGTTTATCGGGTTCGGCTTAATGAGCTAATTAAGAAAGAAGGTTTTCTTATGTCCCAAGTATACAACGCCGATGAAACTGGCTTAATTTGGCGCTCTCAGCCTAATAATACTCAGGTAAGTAAGGATGAACAAGTGATAAGAGGGAAGAAAATGAGTAAGGAAAGGATTTCGGCACTTTGTTGTGCTAGCGCTGACGGTATGCATTGTCACAAGTTGGTGGTTCTTGGCAAATCAGCTCGCCCCCGTGCATTGAAAAATCACATGCATACCTTGCCAGTTCACTTAAGGCGTTTACATGTGTGCCCAAACTTCTTAATATCTTGCCTTGTTTTCACGAACACGATTAAGGAGAAATGTCTTGGTTGGTGTTGCCACAATTTTCCTAATATATATTTCAATCTTAATGCTTGTTTTTAGTTTTCTTTTATATTATATTATATACATATTTTAAATTATAAGCACTGAAATGATTACAAACATCTTAATTTCTTCAGATTTATTCGAAATAGATATCATGGTTTCTCCGTATATTTCGCACCGCTTCCACCCTTGACTCCACCTAAGGTAGAAGCCAACATCTCGCTATGTGATACAAATTCCCTTATATATTACAATCATTATGCTTGTTTGTGGATTTTTGTTATATTAAAAACAACAATAATAATGTAAATGTTATGTATTTCAACAACTGTCATGATCTCAAACATCTTACTTTCATCTTATTTATTCGAAATGTATATCCTGCTGATTCTGTATTGAAACTACAGCACCCTCCACACTCGTCCTAAGCCCACAACATGTCCATCTACCGTCGTATTCAGATCACCTTACCAGTAGCAGCAAGATGTGTGTGTGTGTGTGTGTCTGAGTGTATGTGTCTGAGTGTGTGTGTCTGAGTGTGTGTGTCTGTGTCTGAGTGTGTGTGTGTGTATGAGTGTGTGTGTGTGTGTGTGTGTGTGTGTATGAGTGTGTGTGTGTGTGTGTGTGTGTGTGTGTGTGTGTGTGTGTGTGTGTGTGTGTGTGTGTGTGTGTGTGTGTGTATTTACCTAGTTGTATTTACCTAGTTGTGATTTACGGGAGGGGAGTAATCTCATATTGTCCCGTCTTTATATCTTACTTTATCCAACTTGGCTTTAAAGCTGTGTACACTGGTGGCGTTTACAATATCTCCACTTAATTCATTCCAGGTGTTGACCACTCTGTGCGGAAAACTGTACTTCTTGATGTCCCTGATACAACGCTCCTTCTTCAGCCTCTTTCCATGTCCCCTTGTACTTCTGGCCTCCAGATTTAACAACTCTCCATCAATTCTATCTAGGTTGTTCACCATTTTATAAACTCCTATCAAGTCCCCTCTCTCTATCCTACTCTCAAGCGTAGGAAGTTCCAGTTTCCTCAATCTTTCTTCATATGTCAACTCTCTCAATTTCGGTACCATCTTGGTGGCTGCCCTTTGCACCCTCTCCAATTTTCTAATATTTTTCTTTGTGTGAGGGGACCATACAATCGTCGCATACTCCAATCTTGGTCTAATCATAGCGGTAATCAGTTTTCTCATCATATCGGCATCC
>JAXIVD010000647.1:37500-72500 GCA_036785275.1 Cancer borealis | reverse complement strand
TCGTAACGTAATTGTTAATATTAGCCGTAACCTGGGTATTCATACCGTAGATTCCGATTATCGGTACTAACGGACAATCCGCATTATCGGACCGATGCTCCCCTCTTTAAGTCCGTTAAACCGAGGGATGAGTGTATATATATATATATACACTGTCGACCCTCGATTTAACGGACTAATGCGGAGGGACCTCTGTCCGTTAGCGTAAAAAGTTCGTTGCTTGGTTAAAGGCCATAATATGGCAATCCAGAAAAAATCTAGGGTAAAATGAATAAGTTTTGGGCAATAAAATATAAAAACCTTATATAACCGAACCTAACCTAACCATAACCTAACCTAACATAATTAACTTAACATAATTTGAAAGATGTTTTGCCAGGTAAATAATGGTGAACACCACCTGAAACCTTCACAGATGTGTTGAGTACACTATGTATAGTATGTACGACTTCATATTTATATCGATATCGTCCGAGCAGTAGTTATGCAGATTTATCCAAATACTTTTTGGCTTACCTTAACCTAAGTTGTATGTACAGTATTTACAGTTGTACTCAATGGTTACTCCGAGTCAAAGGGAAGCGTCTGGGTGCAGGTATTAATCTTTATGCTCCGCCCACAATCAGCTGATGTACCTAGGCTCTGCCTCCCTCCTTCTAGGCATCAGTGTTGAAACCCCCATGGCGTCTAATAAATGTGTGGAGCATCTTGTCAGATAGAATTAAGGTTGTAGAATATCATGCAATATATATCAACTTCTTGAAACTATTAAAAACATTTGTTTTAATTTTTGTATACCTACTGCCTTAGTAGGTAGGACCAGTATCTAGTTACAGCCCCCCAATGTTAGGTTAGGTTGGGGTGGGATTATGGTTAGGTTGGGGTTAGGGTTAGGTTAGGGTTAAGATTAGGATTAGGTTTCTCAAAATGAAAAAGCATCATACCTTGCCCAGAAATAAATAGTTCGTGCCTGAAAATTAGTAGGCTAACCTTATCTAAACTAACCTAGCTATGCACACTTATTAGACGCCATGGTGGTTTCAACATTGATGCCTAGAAGGAGGAGGGAGGTGGAGCCTAGGTACATCAGCTGATTGTGGGTGGAGTATTAAGATTAATGGCTGCACCCAAACTCTTTGACTTGGAGTAACCATTGAGTGCAACTGTAAATACTGTACATACAACTTAGGTTGAGGTAAGCCAAAAAGTATTTGGGTAAATCTGCATAACTATTACTCGGACGATATCGATATGAATATGAAGTCGCACATACTATACATAGTGTACTCAACACATCTGTGAAGGTTTCAGGCGGGGCTCACCATTATATACCTGGCAAAAAACCTTCAAATTATGTTAGGTTAATTATGTTATGTTAAGTTATGGTTACGTTAGGTTATGGTTAGATTACGTTATGTTATGTTTGGTTCGTTTAGGTTCGGTTATATAAGGTTTTTATATTTTATTACCCAAAAGATGGGCGTTTCACCCTAGATTTTAACGGATTATGTTACCGACGCGACCGCCACCTACCGGACTTTCTTTTACACTAACGGACTTTAGTCCGGATCTAGGTTGATTGTCCGCTAGCAGACAGAGTCCGTTAAATCTGAAGTCTGTTAAATCGGGATACGTTAAATCAAGGGTAGACAGTATATATATATATACATATATATATATATATATATATATATATATATATATATATATATATATATATATATATATATATATATATACACAGTAAGAACGGTCATCTCGCTCATAATTGGTACTGGACTATCGGCCGCGAGATGAAAAACCTCGTGATGAACGATATTAAAATACGTAAATAGTATAATTGGTTCTTAGGTATGGTACATAAGCTTCTTATAACTCCCATTAACCCTCCAAGAATACAAAATATTTTGCCGAAAATTCACACATACAATGTTATGCATAATCTGTATGATAATAAACAAGATTGAACGCTTTCTGACTATTAATAAAGGTTCAAATATTATTCTACTTACGTTATGAGAGTCTGTGACTGGCTTGAGTAGCCTGGCAGTGGTGGAGAGTGGTGGTTACTGGTTACTTGCTCTCTCCTCCACCGTTTGCGCATCACCACCACCACCACCACCAGCACTGCGTGCAACCATTTCTTTCTTTTCTTGGAGTGTATATTTCTTGAGCTTCACCCCCTTGCGATAATCACGCTTCTCTCGTCCACCACGTTTTTCACCACAGTTTCCACCACGATTTCCACCACTACCAATCATAGAACTCATGTTCCTTGTTATTACAGTGTATTGTACTTCCACTAAAACGTTTTCTCTAGAACACCGAAAGTAAATATGCTCCACAGCACAACAAAATAGCAATATTGTTGTTGACCTAGCTCCTGCTATGACACAACTAACCCAAACCAACCATTCTACTGGCGCGCTGACCTATGCGCGAGATGTTCGTTTGGCACAGCTAGATGGCAGAAGGTGGAAAATTTGAAATAGACACGAGATGCTAAATTCGCGAGACTATATTATGCGAGATGACTGTTCTTACTGTGTATATATATATATATACATATATATATATATATATATATATATATATATATATATATATATATATATATATATATATATATATATAAATATATATTGCTAACACTATTGGTGCCAAAAGTGATCCCTGTGGTACTCCAAATTTTACTTTCCTCCATTCTGTTTTTTCATCCTTTACTCTTGTTCTAATTTCCCTTCCTTTCAAGTGGTCCTCTATTTAGTTATAGTCTAAATATATGCAATCTGCCCATTCATCGTTTTCTTGTGTTATATCTATCATTCTTGAATAAAAACGTAATAAGTTTGTGGCACATGACCTTTTTCTGAATATTAATTATCTATCTTATTTTTCCTTCTCTTTTTAAGTATTCCGTACATTGTTTCATGAAAACCTTCTCACATATCTTCCATATTATGCTGGTCAATGACACTGGTATATAATCAAGTGATTATTCTTTGTTTCCATTTTTGTAAATAGGCATATATCAGTTCTTTTCCATTCTTTTTTCTTTTCCTTTTTTTTTTGTTCCATTTTGTTTGAAGACAACACTCATATATATCATAAATTGGTTCAGCCATTTATTGTCTACACTCCTTCAAGATGTATCCTACTACCCCATCTGGTCATATTGCTTTTTTCACATGCAATTCTTTCATTATTATGTTTGTCTCTTCTCAATTTATTCTGATTTCCCACATTTCATTTTTATCCATTTAGCTTTTTATAAAGTCAGATTCTTTTGTAAACACTGTCTGAAAATTCTTTAGTACCTCACTCCTTTCTTTGCGGTGGGTCTGCATATACTTTCTTATTTTCCTGCAATCTAGTTATACTATCTTTATCTTTTATTTTTCCATTAATAAATCTATAAAACAGCTTTGGTTCTTCATTACATTTGTCAATTAGATATTTTTCATATCTTTGCTCTTCTTTCCTTTTCTGAATCAGTTTTTCTTTTCATTGGCTTTGATGCTTCATCTCTTTTTTCTTTAGCTCTTTCATACTTTCCATTAAATAAGCTTTTTTCTCCCTTTTTTTTTTACTTTATGAAATGAAATGCATTCCTTGACTCTTTATTAGTATATTATCAGGAAGAAATCGCATTTCTCCTGCACGTTCTTTAGTTCCTTAATTTGCATCCTGTCAGTTTTATTGAAAAATACATTTATTGCAGTATAGTTTGATTTTGCAAAATTTCTTCTTTTCTTTTCTATGATTCCTTCTATAAATCTTCCATATTTCCCCTTAACTTAATTTCTAGAACCACAAAGTCACTCCTCATAAAAAATATTAAAAAATCCAGATATATTCCTCTGGTCAATTTTAGGTTCAGTCTTGATGGTTTATCTTCAGTCTATTATATTTCTTTTAAGCATTGCTTATTTGTTAGGTATTCCAATTATGGCATCATCTTAGTTGCTATTCTCTGTATTCTTTCCAATTTTAACACATACTTTTCCTTTTGAGGGGATCATATTAGTTCTTTATGTCTGGTCAGGGTTGTTCTCTGCTACTGGTACCATGTAACCCAGTAGAACCAACCACATGGTTGGGCTGTCGGCAAATAAACCAGCTCCCCCACTGAACCATACCAGTCAGGAGAGTGTGTTGGACATCCAGGTGGATTGAAAATAAGACTACACAAAGGGCAGATGAACTCACTATGATGAGTCAACGGCCATCCAATCCCAGCTATGGGTGAAATAGTGAGTCAGACGGGATCTCTGCATCCCTGCCCTTGGCCAGCAGTCAGCCCAGCCCCTGATCTGGCTGGTTGGGGTGGGGCTTGCAACCCTTCTCCGTAAAAGTTTCTCTTACTGCCATGACCAGATTAAGGAGTAGAGGCTGGGGTTGAGGCTCTGGGAGCAGGCGATGTCTTGGCTGCGACCCTGACCCAGTTTTGCTGCTTTCATATATCGCACCTTTTACTTCCTATTTTGTGATATGTATGTTATTAAACCCTCCCAACACCTTCACTCTATTTTATCTTCAGCCTCTCCTTCTTCTTCTACACTTAACATTTCTTCCAAATATCAACTCATCTCTACTTAGCTGCATCCTTTTCAACCAACATTGTACCTTCCTGTCTTCACCCTTTCATTTCTAGATGTTCCCTTCCTTATCCTCTGTACTTCCTTCCTCCTGCTCATGGCAGTTTTTAGTAATCTTCCTACACCCACTTTTCATGTATACTCAGTTTTGTAACACACGCAGCCCTTTTAGACTGATTTCTCTTTTCCTTGTATCTTTCATATGACACCTCATCCTTACTTTGCGGCCACACTTCTTGGGCGTCCCTCTTTTCTGCTGCAGCCACCTTTTACCATTCACTTCTCTTCTTACTCTACCTCCCACTCTTCTCATAACACACACCTTATCTGTAAACCCAATCACGGCACCTGTCATACCCAGCTAATGACTACCTTACAGGGATAGCCAAGACTAGACATTTAAGGTTTGACAAGACATAACTCTATCTTCCCCCTTTGCACATAGTCTTTCTGTAAGAGAATACAGAAGAGGGACTTCCCAGGTCCCTCGCTCTACCCTTTTTGGTAGCCTTTTATGATCAGTGGTAGAACACCCCAACCAACAGGGTAACTACCAGATCTTAGTATACTTGTGAAAAGTAAGAGATACCTGTATAATTATTGAAATGGTTTCCCTGACAACCCATTTTTTATTTTACATCATAAAAATATTCATGTATTCATGTTTATATGTGTATATTTTTCAGATAAACCACAGCCGAAGTGTTGGGAATCCTGGCCCACTTCCAGCTACCATGCAGCCAATTCCTAATGCCAAGCACTTAGTTAAGAAACCACCTTCACCTGCAGCCCTCACTTCCCTCACTGCACTACTGGAGAAGTCTGGGAAGGACGCAGATGCCATTATTGCTGAAAACAGGGCTCTTCGTTGCCAGTGAGTATATCAAAATAATTGTTTTGAGGGTTTGTTGAGTTTAGAAAGTTCAAAATATTTGTCTATTTACAAGTATATATTTCTCCTTATGCCTTTATCTATGTATATTTAATGTAATATGTATATTTATGTACATGAATATGCATACTACATTAGATAAAGGCATAATAAGACGAAATCATTTTTAATAATTATCTGTATATGTACTGTAGTGCTGAGTCACATTAAAATGATCCTCTCTCAGGCTGGAGGATGATGTGGCTGTGTTCCCTACGAGGCTAACAGCCAAATTATTAAAAAACACTTTGCTCTTCCATGGCGAAAGAGGGTGTATTATTTTGACAAAGATGTCTTCGCTCAAGATGGGAATACATTCCTCGTGAAGGGTGCAGAACCATATCTTTGACAACCTTTTTGCATATTTCTTGCTTCAGTCTACTTTTGTTGTTGTTAATAATATACTAGTTATTGTGTCTAAACACATCAGAAGTGTTCTGGGCATTACATGAAATAGTATAGTTTGCATGAATTGTTATTTTTCAATTTGTTAAAGACCTCAGTGTTTCTGTACACCCATTGTAAATAGTTCATTCAACTCACCCCCCAACTAGGGTGACCACTTGTCCCTTAAAATATGGAATTGTTCCGTATTGTAGAGTGAGATGCTGCGTTCCATTATGAACAGTTGTTCTTTATTTTGGCTGCCTGAATGGTTAAGCTAAAACCGAGGGAGTGAGGCAGTCATCCATGTGTAAAGTACACATTCTCTGCGACATAATTCCCTCCTTTCTGCTCTCCCTGCTTCCCCACATTCTTACTGCCTCTCCTCCCCAAACAGTTGCAGTGATGTCAATTTAGTAATGATCTATTTAAATTTCTACTTCTGACAGCTACTTCCTTCTAGGTATAATTAGATATTATTTTGATGGTGTTGATGTATTAATACTAGCACAATATTTATATTCTCCAAAGTGTCATTTAAAACACAGGAAAGTTACACTAACTAGAATGAAGGAAAATAAGGAAGTATATGAGGACCCAAAAGAAATGAGTGAAATGCTAAATAAGAATTTTCTGAGAGTATTTACAACTGAATCTGACTTTAAAAAGCCACAAGGACAAGTGAGGAAAAACGAGATGTGGGAAATCAGGATAATTAAAGAAGAGATAGTATAAGAAATGAAGGAATTGGATGAAAGAAAAACAAGAGGTATTAGGATACATTTTGAAAGAGTGTAGACAAGAAATGGCTGAGCCAATTTATGATATAATTTAGTGTTCTATTAAATGCAAGATATGTGAGAAGGTCATCAAGAAACAATGGACTGAATACTTAGAAAGAGAAGGAATAATAACAGATAGACAATTTGGATTCAGAACAGGAAGATCATATGTCGCAAACTTATTAAGTTTTTATTCAAGAGTAATAGAGAAAGAGATGGATGGGTGGATTGCATATATGTTGACTTAAAAAAAAGCAGTCGATAAGGTTCCACACAGGAGATTACTATGGAAGTTGGAACACATTAGAGGATTGAAATTAACATTAAAGAACTTGGATGGAAGACTACCTGAAAGGAAGGGAAATGAGAACAGTAGTAAAGGATGAAAAATCAGAATGGAGGGAAGTTAAAAGTGGAGTACCACAGGGATCAGTTTTGGCACCAATAATGTTTTTAGTATATGTAAATGACATGACAGGAGTAAGCAGTTACATAAGTATTTGCAGATGATGCAAAACTACTAAGAGAAATAAGAAACCACAAGGATTGTGAAGATTGTGAGGAGCTACAGAATGCCATAACAAGATAAATGAATAGAGCAAAAAATGGGAAATGGAATTTAATGCAAAAAAATGGCATGTATTGGAAATGGGAAAAAAGTGCATTATAGTATTATAGCATTAAAGTGCATTATACATATTATAAGAGATTACAATTTCTTAAGGCACTGTTTTAAAGCTAACTCTACAAATCCCTATTATGAAAAATGTAATCTGTGGAGCATACAGCGTAACATCAATTATATCTTCAGCAACACCTGTGGCCAACTAACTATCTTCACCTATTATGTTGACATGTCCCTCTATGAAGGCAGGGCCAGGGTGGACTTGTTCCATAGTCTGGACACTTGAGGCAAAGGTCCTCTAGTGCTGAGTGGTGTGTGACCTCAGCACCTTAAACTGCTTGGAACTGGAGAGAACCATTCTCACATCTCTCGCAGTGTCTTACTTGGGAGCCTACGACCTGCAAGGTGTAGCACTCCTTTTACCTGAGCCCTGTGGAGCACCACTAATGCAGTGACATCCTGCCAGTGCTCCAGAGGCTCTATGGGTGTCTTGTCATGTGGGAGCAGCTGGAGGTTGTCCTCTAAGAGTCGCTATACTCACTGCTCCACCTTGTCAAGCCTTTGCAAGTCTGTGGCTGTGCTGGACATTCAAATTCGAATCCTGCATTCCAGGTAGAGTAGGGCCTTATGTTGGCTTTGTAGAACAGCATAATCTCAAGCTTGTGCAGGAAACATGTTACTCTATGCAAGGCACAGACCTGCAGGTATATATGGCTCTACATTTTTAAGGTAGCAGTCAAGGCAAAGCTCTAGGTCTAAGTCCTCTCCAAGGATCCTAAAAGAAAGAGGAAATTATGCAAAATCAAACTATGTATGTTGCAATGAAGAAGTTTTTCAATGAAACTGACCATAGACTACACTATACTTGACTGGACACTCGAAATCTAGCCTTTTGCAAACCCGTCCTACGGCAGATTTTTAGAAAAATCAAATAAAATACTTAGAATTAAGATAGGAACCTCAAATAAAAAGCAAACACTTCAGAGTGTTGTAAAGAATATGTTTATGAGCAACAAAAACAAATTAGTCAACATACGTCATCGGTGGGCGACAATTATTGAATCCTAAGAAACCAAGAAAAGCAAAATTTGCAATAAATTCCAGGAATATTGGAATTTCAATCTGAAAACACTTACATGCATAGCCCATGTAGTCTATATTAATATGCAATACCATAGAATACACCATACGTGACTGTGCACTCGAAATTGGGTCTTCCGCAAATGGGTACTGAGGTGATTTTTTTTGTTTTATTTGAATAAAATACTTAAAATCATCATAGAAACCTCAAACAAAAAGCAAACACCTCAGAGTGATGTGAAGAATATATTTATGAGCAACAAAAACAAATTTGTCAACATACATCATCGGTGGGCGACAATTATTCAATCCTGACACCAATAAAAAAACAAAATTTGCAATAATTTCCAGGAATATTGGAATTTCAATCTGAAAACACTTACATGCATAGCCCATGTAGTCTATATTAATATGCAATACCATAGAATACACCATACGTGACTGTGCACTCGAAATCGCGTCTTTCGCAAATGGGTGCTGAGGCGATTTTTTGTTTGTTTTATTTGAATAAAATACTTAAAATCATCATAGAAACCTCAAACAAAAAGCAAACACCTCAGAGTTATGTGAAGAATATATTTATGAGCAACAAAAACAAATTTGTCAACATACATCATCGGTGGGCGACAATTATTCAATCCTGACACCAATAAAAAAACAAAATTTGCAATAATTTCCAGGAATATTGGAATTTCAATCTGAAAACACTTACATGCATAGCCCATGTAGTCTATATTAATATGCAATACCATAGAATACACCATACGTGACTGTGCACTCGAAATCGCGTCTTTCGCAAATGGGTGCTGAGGCGATTTTTTGTTTGTTTTATTTGAATAAAATACTTAAAATCATCATAGAAACCTCAAACAAAAAGCAAGCACCTCAAAGTGATGTGAAGAATATGTTTATGAACAACAAAAACAAATTAGTCAACATACGTCATCGGTGGGCGACAATTATTCAATCCTAAGACACCAATAAAAACACCATATTTGCAATAATTTCACCCAAGGACATCCTGCCCAGGTACCCCGAGAAGTGCCATGTAGCTGCCGCAAGCAGGTCTTCTGGCGGTTCAGGGTCCAGGTCAGAGAGCTCTCCAATCAACATCTGAACCACCCGATTGTCCTCCATGACCAGCTGCTCCCTGGCGGTCTGTATCTCCTCTGCCACCTCCTCCAAAGTGTATCGAGAAAGGCACACCAGGTTGACACGCCTGACGATGGCCTCACTCTCAAAGAATTGGCGTACTTGCGTCCAGAGAGACACAAGTCACTGTCTTGCAGGGAGAGAAATATCGTTATTGCACAGAAAAATAAAACATTGTCTGCAGTAGCAGTAAGTATAACTCCCTTGAAGAAAAGCACAAGTCACTGTCTTGCAGAGGGAGAAATATCTTTGTTGCACAGAAAAAAAAACACTGTCTGCAGTAGCAGTAAGTATAACTCCCTTGAAAAAAAGCACAAGTCACTGTCTTGCAGGGGGAGAAATATCTTTGTTGCACAGAAAAAAAAAACACTGTCTGCAGTAGCAGTAAGTATAACTTCCTTGAAAAAAAGCACAAGTCACTGTCTTGCAGGGGGAGAAATATCTTTGTTGCACAGAAAAAAACCCACTGTCTGCAGTAGCAGTAAGTATAACTCCCTTGAAAAAAAGCACAAGTCACTGTCTTGCAGGTGGAAAAATATCTTTGTTGCATAGAAAAATAACACTGTCTGCAGTAGCAGTAAGTATAACTCCCTTGAAAAAAAGCACAAGTCACTGTCTTGCAGGTGGAAAAATATCTTTGTTGCACAGAAAAATAACACTGTCTGCAGTAGCAATAAGTATAGCTCCCTTGAAGAAAAGCACAAGTCACTGTCTTGCAGGGGGAGAAATATCTTTGTTGCACAGAAAAAAAACAGTCTGCAGTAGCAGTAAGTATAACTCCTTTGAAGAGAGAGACAAATCACTGGCTTGTAAGACGCAGACATTATCTCCCCCATCACCTATTTTTTCTGCCCCTGGAGCTTCTGCCTTTTCATTTGGTCATGGCTTCTAGTATCCCTCACACAGTCGCCGGTGGCCTGGCGTTTGGAGGGCAACTTGGCGTGAACATCAGAGTTTGTGTCCCTGCACAAGTTGGAGCCAAAACCATTGAAAAGGTTGCCGCCCACGACGGGGAGAATCTTGGTGATTACAAAATGCCCATTACAGCACTGTGCCACCTCAAACTCTGGGAACTTCCTGGCCAAACCAACAAG
Source organism: Cancer borealis (assembly GCA_036785275.1). NCBI lineage: Eukaryota > Metazoa > Arthropoda > Malacostraca > Decapoda > Cancridae > Cancer > Cancer borealis. Next base: position 61,854 of record JAXIVD010000647.1, on the reverse strand, counting down.
GATCTGCAGGAATGTGTCCTTATGGTTGTCACAACCAAAAAACCTGAAATAAAATGTGAATGTTAGCACATTACAAGTGAATAAAAAATTATACAAATAAAAATTAAAAAAACATCCGAAAAAAAAAGAATAATTCAGAAGTGCAATTAAATTTATATATTAATAGATTAATTCCTATAGTTATATTACCTACTAGTCTGTAGCATCTATTCCTTCGAAGGATGTAAAAAAAAAAAAAAACCTAATGCATGTGTGTATGCACTCACACAGTAAGATAATGGTATTTAAACATATCAAATATGTATGTATGTATGTATATACCGATGCTGTTTACCCCATCAAAGAAAAATAATTATAATGGTACTGTAATATAAATAAACTTGACTTACTTATTCCTCCTCTCCTTGTTGTTGATTAGGGAGTCCCAGACACTCAAGGCGAAGCAAGTAATGTGGCACAAAGTTGGTGAAGGGTAATGTAGGCCTTCCCCACCGTCTAGTATCCCCCTGTCCATCAGGCGTGTCAAGTAGAACCACTCGCCTTGCGGAATCAGCTGATCATAACAACAAAACAAGCCGTTATGGAGGAAGCACTTTTCTTCTTCTGCTTATGAACATTTTCCATGAAACTTATAATAGCGTTACAAGAAGCTTGTGATAACATCAAAACACTGATGGAAATAAGCAAGGAATATGGCATGGAAATAAATAAAGAAAAAAGCTAAATAATCATACACAACGCAGAACACAAACCAGAGAACATTGAGGGAATCCGTGTGACTAACAATATTAAGTATCTAGGTGTTATAATAACAGACAAGGGGGATATATTTAAGGAACATAAGAATAACATGATTATGAAGGCACAAAGCTTGGCAAACCTGACTTATAAATACTTAGACTGCACCAAGTTAACATATAACAACATTGATAAGTTGCAAACTATCCTACTTTATTACCCATGTGTGTGTGTGGCGGGGGGATGAGCAGTAGGTAGCGAGATTCGAATTTTGAATTAACGGATTCCATGTTTTGAGGTGACCGTGGTCATCAATCATGGTCTAACTAACTTGGTTAGACCATGACCGTGATATGTATCTATTAGTTAAATTCGCACGGTCATTTTTAAATACATAACAATGGTGATGGTAGCCATGATCAAATAATGACCGCTACAAAAGTTTCATCATCTACCGTTTTACGCTCAATTTCTACAGGGAGTTTTATATGAATTTAGTACTGAAATGTTCCTAAAATCTTATAAATCAGACATTACAATAACCAAATGTTGCATACTTACTGCTAAAACGAGTCCGGTGTCCAGCTAGAAGCTACAGTAGCGCGTCCGTCTGCTTCCAGTGTCAGTGGGTGACTAACTAACCCTTCATACCAAGACATCACAGTAAGCTCAGCTTTCTCAGCTACTCGCCACAAAATGTTGTGAAAAACTCATTCCCAAGCCGATATAACGATAATATGGCATTTGATCACAATCAAATCATATTCAGGAATGGTGATTTCACAATATGTGATGCTTTATTTCAGAAATTATTGCCAATTTGCCTGAAATTTTTGCTATAAACAATATGCTTTATACACAACTCCCACACGGTTTTCACTCATTCTTGTAATCTTTATGTTAATTTCCTATTTGCACAAGTTGTAAAATAATTTTTTAGGTTCAGCAATGGTTCAGCAATCATTACTGATTGTAAAGACATGTAATACAATGTCCTAAGTAGAATATGAACTGATAAATGAAGTATTATCTGTCATCACTCAGCAGCGGAATCAATAGGACGGAAATGTATATCGTCTGACAGCGATTGTCGCGAGTGTCCAGTCAAGTATGGTGTAGTCTATGAACTGACTGAACGAAAATGAAGGAACTAAAGGACATGCAAGAGAAAAACGATTTCTTCCTGATGATTACAAACAAGGAGTCAAGGAATACGTTCCATTTTATAAAGTAAAAGAAAAAGAAGAAAAAAAAAGTGGTTTAATGGAAAGTGTGAGAGCTAAAAAGAAAAGGGATAAAGCATGAAAGAGAATGAAAGAAAGGAAGAAATAGAAACTAGCTAAAATTGAATGTGAGAATCCGTAGAGAAGAGAGGAAAAACTATGAAAAAAAACTAAATTCATAAAGTTAATAAACAGACTAAAGGTAGGTCGAAGTGATGAACAGTTGTTTTCAGATAGTCTTTACAATAGAAAAGTTTCAACAAGTGGATATTCAAGAAGTAAAGCAAATAATGGAAAGTCTGTACATGAATGAGTGTGTGGTGATTAATTAGTGGAGAAGATACATATTATTATTGTAAATTCATTAATAGAGAGCAAAGTCTCACTAGATTGGAAATTAATAAATATTGTCAATCCTCCACAAAAGAGGGAATAAAAAGCCATTAAATTTCAGACAAGTATCACTTACGAGTGTGGTTGCCAAGATTTGTTATAGAGTATTGTGAAGGACAGATTGGTGAAATAATTAGAAGTTAAAAATTCATTAACAGAATGTCAATTTGGATTCATAAGTAAATGATGTACAACAAACTTATAACATTTTTATTCAAGTGATTGATGTAATACAGGAGAGGGAAGGGTCGATTGTTTCTACCATAAAGGCCTTTGACAAATTACCACAGTAGAGATTGCTATGGAAACTAGAACACGTAAAAGATCTGCAAGGTAGACTCCTAAAGTGGATGGAAGATTACCCAAGAGACAGGGAAATTAGTACAATAATAAGGAATGAAAAATGTTCATGGTTCACGTAAATTATATGGTGGAAGGAGTTAATAGCTATGTAAACCTATTCGCAGATGATGCTAAGCTGTCAAAGAAGATGAAAGATAATGAAGATTGTGTTACTACAAATGGACCTGGATATGATATCGGAATTGAATAAAAAATGGGAAATGGAGTTCAATGCTAATAGAAAACGAAGTAATGAAATTTAATATGAGTTGTGAGAGATAGAAGAAATTATTGAGTGGGAATGGAAAGTATTAGTAAAGTCAAGGAAGATAACATTGTTAGAAAACTTGTCGGCAGAAAAATATATAAATTTGATCACAGGAGAACCGTAAAATTTATTGAGAAAGATTACAATGACATTCATGTACCTATATGGATGAAGATATTATTAGGAAATTTATTGTATCATAATCCACACAATTTGGAATATGCAGCTGTTGTATGGTCACTGGAAAAAAAACGATACAAGAAAGATTAAAAGAATACAGAGGGCAGTTACCAAGATGATTCCATGCCTGAGAAATTTACCATACAAGGAAAAAATATAAAGATTGAAACTCCTGTCTCTAGAAGAAAGAAGAGAAAGGGAAGATCTTATAACAATGAACAATTGAATATAAAAAACTGAAGATGTTTGTTTGGAACTGAAGAAAAACTTGCAATAGAACAAAAAATATAGCCTTCCACACAGAAGCATAGAAATATGGAGCAACTTGGATGCCGAAGTGGTACACATGGAATTTAAGGGATTTTATCCAGCCAAGATGGATAATGGTAGATATGGAAGCAGCAGTATGGGCATAGCTCTTTTCCCGTATGTCACAACTAGGTAAATACACCTTTCATTACATAAAGTGGCTAAAAACACAATAAAACCTCTCAATCATTCAAAAAGTCTCCTGTGCTGTATCCACCACTACCCAAACAAACACAATACATATTAAGCACTTATTAACCACTTATTTAGCAATTACTTTTTTAATTTACAGCATATTTGACCTGGGAAAAAAAAAAAAAAAAAAAAAAAAATATATATATATATAGAAAAGCCTCAATTATACATGTGTAGTGTGAAAAGGAATGATATGAATAATCATTTTGATGGAGATAATAGGAATGCATGCCAGATTTTTTTTTTTCTTATTTTTTTATCTATTAACGTTTTTATAAACACAAAAACGGTACCACAAGGCAACATTCATATTATATTTCATCAGTTTTTAGTTTCCGTTTGTAAGTGAATGGAAAATACATAAAACTGGATAGAACTGCATGGAGCTTATAGAAAACAAAGTTGTACATATTTCAGCATTGAATAAATATTATCGGCAAATGCGCTATTAATGGTATTACAGTAGATTGGATTCTTTTAGATTTGCATTTCTTTCTTTTCTTCATTGAAGTGAATTATTGTGCCCTGCATTTTCTCAGATGCCATCCCACATGTATGGGAAACAGTTAGTTATGTTTTTTTTCTTTTATAGAATGGTTGACATGTTGGCTGGAAGTGTGAATTCTACACTTGTGATTGGCAGCAATAAGCTGCCAGTTGAAGACCTTCCCACTCCTACCAGCCCTTCTCATATGGTACACTCCTCATCTCTATCTCCACATACTCCTATGAAAAAAGCAGTGGAAACATCTTTATAGCAAGAAGAAATAGTTGCAACAGTCACTGTATTAGGTAACAAATGAATGAACTAATTATGCATAGAGAAAACTATAACTTTTATACATGTAAATGTATATACAATGCTCCATGAAAAAAAAAAATTATGTTGGTGCTTGAAATTGAATATATATTATAGTCTGTGACTGACAAGTGACAGTATTGATAGGTGGCACTCTTAATAAAGAATGCCTGCTCACTGACTTCATCTTGTAAGACAAAACTCCAAATGCATAAGCTCCACTGACTGATAGGATACTCATAGATGATGATTGTAGATAATTTGTAATGACCAGTAATGGTTGAAAGTTTGAGTGGCATTATGAACATTAGTGTTGGTTCATTATTATTAATATTTTGATTACTATTATCCATATGATATTATTTCTTTGTAGTAAAACTATTTCTTTTATGGTTTCATAACCCTTGCTACAATAACAAAGGATTTAATTGTGCTTGTCATGGTAATAAAAATGAAAGTACAGTCAGTTAGTGTGCATGTTTAGAGGCTGTGGATCAGGAGGACTGCTGAAATGGGGATGTTGTGTGAACAGTAGAATGTGTGTAAATTTTTAATACATAATACTATTTGTAGATTATTACATAAATGCCAAGTGGTCAGTCACAAAAGATACTGCAAGATTGTAGCTCCAGCAGATTTGTATCCAATGGGTACATATTTTTAATATATATTGCTACTTATGTTATACACTTATACTTAGCAATGAATTATCTGAAATGCGGTAAAAAATACACCAGTTTGAAAAGACTTTAACCAATGATAACACTTTAATGCCCTTAGCCATAGGAATATTTGAGATAGTGGCATCGTACATGTATTTAGAATACAGCATCAAAGATTTTGTAATTGAAGTTATTAATTGTGGTGTTTTCAAATTAAATCATATCCTGGCTGTCCTACAGCAGCTTGATTTTATATTTAAAAAAAATACATATATATATATATATATATATATATATATATATATATATATATATATATATATATATTTATTTATTTATTTATTTATTTATTTATTTATTTTGGCAACATTTTGGGCAGATTTCACCTTGCTATGGCACTGCCTTTGTTATTACAAGTACTGTGTCATTCATCCATCAAGTTGAAACCAGAGATGACCTGGCTTTCTTGAACAAAGTATGATTATTATGTGTGAGCAGGCTGTGAGCTCCACTTTCTTTGAGTCACTACAAGATATTGTCACAACAGTGCATTTATCTATTTCATTTGTTTACGTATTTCCTTCTCAGTTTTCCACTAACAAGTTGCCTTTCTGCTGGCCTTATAGACATTGTAGTAGATTATAATTATAATACATTTGTGACAAATAATCAGGGAAGGGCAATTGTCCACAACAGCTATCCTGTTGAAACTGATGATCTGTTTGCCGCCACAGACGAGTACACCTCAAAAATCAGTCAGATGAAAGGTGAACTATTTAGCCTGCTAGATTAGCAAGTTTAAAACATATTATTTGTGTTCCAATTCTAGTTTTCAAAGCTGGATAAATGGTTCAGTACCTGTACTATGATTATAATTATGATTATTATTGCAATTTTTAATATAATTCTGTTTTGATATATTTCATGGATCTCTACATCTGAATATATCCACTTGGTACCCATATTTGAAGTTGCAGTTTGTTTTATTGTGATTTCCACAGCAAGAATTCTTGCTTCGTATATTAACATTACTGAAATTTCGTTTGAGCTTATCTCTGAGTAAAATTATTGAGATGTGTTTATTATTACTTACATCTTTATCCAAAATATTTTCACCATTGGTATACTATAAAATATGTATATATAACAAGATGATCTTGCTATGGGTTGTTATCTAGTCATTTTCTACTAAAACAAAAGCTACTAATAAATCATATGAATGAATATATATGTAATTTATTATTTTATCACCATATGCTAAGTTAAGCTTATATTACATGGGAATCAGCAGTACACATTTATTATCAATACGTAGTAGCAGTTATGTACTTCTCCTGTTTCTTATTGAATGAAATGTCTCACTATACATGCAATACACAAAAATTATTGAATTTGACGCTGGTCCTTGAACTAAAGCTTTGATGAGTATCAACTTAAGGTTCGTTCTGATAAATGTGATAAGATGTTTTTTCTCAGATGTTTTCTCTTGTGGCAATATGGGTATGGAATAAAACCTGGAGTTTATTTATATATATATATATATATATATATATATATATATATATATATATATATATGTATATATATATATATATATATATATATATATATACATATATATATATATATATATATATATATATATATATATATATATATATATATATATATATATATATATATATATATATATATATATATATATATATATATATATATATATATATATATATATATATATATATATATATATATATATATATATATATATATATATATATATATATATATATATGTGTGTATGTAATATATATATATATATATATATATATATATATATATATATATATATATATATATATATATATATACATATATATATATATATATATATATATATACAGAGGTGGGCAATCGGATTGGGAAGTCTGATTATCCGATTAATCGGACTCGCATTTTCGAATTGGATAATCGAATCGGACTAACCCCCGCCAAACGAATCGGATAATCGCAATCGGACTGCCGAAAATTTAAAGCAATTTGCGATTAATCCAGGTCGACGTCGTCTTTGTATTTTCGCAATAGCAGTTTCTTAATAAATGTTTCTATATTTTTCTCAAGTAAATATTTTTTCGCTTTATTCTATTCACACTTTAGTATTTTCTCTATAATATAATGCGCAAAATATCATGATTAATTATTAAATCATATAAATTATAATAAAAAGGTTATATTTTACAAGTATAAAGTTGGTATAATACGTGTTTAGTTCTGGTTTTTCGTACGCGTCTCATCGGTTAAGTGACGAGCTGCACCAGTTTAGAGCCAGTCATCGTGAGAGGAAGTGCTGCTGCTGCTGCTAGTGCAAAAAGCATTAAATTCCCTTTAGAAACATTGAAAATAGCTTTAAAAACATTGAATCGCTTTTAAAAATATCGAATCGCTTTTAAAAACTTTAATCGAAATCGGATAATCGCTAATCGGACTTAGATTTTTTGGCAACCGAATCGGATAATCGAATCGGACTTGACGAGCTGGTGAATCAGTAATCGCTAATCGGACTTCAATTTTTTCGAATCTCGCCCACCTCTGTATATATATATATATATATATATATATATATATATATATATATATATATATATATATATATATATATATATATATATATATATATATATATATATATATATATATAGTGGAACCTCGGGCCTCGACCGTCTCACATCTCGAACAATTCGGACCTCGACCAAAAATTCAAGAACATTTTTGCTCCGGAGGGCGACCAAAATTCGGACCTCGACCAACCCGAACGTAGACGAACGAAGGGAAGCTGGCCGACAGAGGCCAAGTTTAGTCTTCTTGTGCAATATTATGTATTGTTTTACTTTCTGTGTCTTATCTACTGTTTAACCATGCAATTTTGCGTATGAAGTAACATTAAAAAAATCAATCAACTGTGACACCAGCCTAGTACACATACATACAGATTGTAACGAAAGTTTATGTAGGTTGGGAGGGGACGGGGGCTAGGGGGAGGGAGGTGCGAGGCTAGCTATCAGCTGATCAGCTGATAGCTAGTCTCGCACCTCCCTCCACCCTCCCCACACACAAACACACACTTGTAGTTTTGCCATTTTTTACAATTAGATTATTGCATGCGTATGTGCGCTACATCACACATGCGTGGACTTTCTGTCCAAGCAATAAGTTCCATCCTCTCTTTCCCTCCCTCGCCACCATTGACGTGTGCCAAAAATTTTCCACCAAAAAGTAAATAATATCGAATGAGGTTTAGTTTAGTCTTCTTTTGCAATATTTTATGTATTGTTTTATTTTCTATGTCTTATTTACTGTTTAACCATGCAATTTTACGTATGAAATAACATAAAAGAAATTAAATAGGTAAGCATCTGGGGTCTTGGAACAGATTAAAACTATTTACATTATATCGTATGGGAAAACTTGTTTCGGTCCTCGGCCAATTCGGTCCTCGAACAGCCTTCCGGAATGGATTAGGTTCGAGGTTCCACTGTATATATATATATATATATATATATATATATATATATATATATATATATATATATATATATATATATATATATATATATTGTCGCGGGCCCCGCCCGTCAGACTTGTATCGGCTGGAGAAGACGGGAGTCAAGCCCCACAGAGGAATGAAGATTCCCTGAGAGTGAGAAGGAAGAATGTTAAGAGGCTGGTAAAGAAGAAAGCTGCGCTGAGGCTATGACCACTCGTTGAGGGCCCTGCCAGTGACGATGGTGTCAACTGGAGAGGGTTTAGTCCGGCCCCGTGGACGTAGAGTGAAGTTTCTCTGAGGAGAAGGAGTGGAAAGGCATGCGAGGGGTCGTAGAGGGTGTGTGCTTTCCTCATATGTGGGAGTGTGTTTTGTGTCAGCTGAGTACGGCTAGGCATGGAAGAGAGTTTCATCCCTTGTGTTAGTTTGGAGGCGAGGTATGCGACGAGCAAGAGAAGGGAAATGTTAGAGACATGTCTACGTGACAGAGAGAGAGAGAGAGAGAGAGAGAGAGAGAGAGAGAGAGAGAGAGAGAGAGAGAGAGAGAGAGAGAGAGAGAGAGAGAGAGAGAGAGAGAGAGAGATGCCAGCGAGTCTTGCTTAGTCTTTCACTTTAATTTCAGTTTTCTTCGTTCTCCTAATCTTCCTGACTTTCTTTCTTTCTTCTTTGTGTTGCCAGGTATCCTATCTTGTAGACAATTCTTTTCTGCTTCTTCTCATATGCTTGTTATCTCTCTACGTTGCTTATGAGCGGAACAGTGATATTGTGAAAGAGAGTCTCATTAGGCTACGTGAGCCGCATGCGGTGTGGGAAAGACGAGCCTGCCAGGAAGAACACCATATGGTAACACTGCGACAGAAGGAGGGGGTGTCTGTGCAGTGAGGAGTTAGTTCCCGCTTGCCAGCCACCAAGAACACATCATCGCTCGTTTCACTCTCCTCAATTTGGCATTACTCCGTGTGTAACCTCATATTTAAGGGAAGGGGTTATACGATTGGCCTGATAGTTCTGTTGTAATCTGTGTAGCTAGACAGTAAGGCCCTGTCTATACGAGGACCAGGTTACCGTGCCGAGAGTGAGAACGACGAGTGTGTGGTTGTATAATTACCATCTAGCTAGCGGTGAACTCCACCTAGGGTTTTGTCAGACTTTTCAGTCTCGGGGAGTAGTTTCAGCGTTGTCTGCTTTGTCGGCGTTGTCTGCTTTTTCGGCGTTGTCTGCTTTGTCGGCGTTGTCTGCTTTTTCGGCGTTGTCTGCTTTGTCGGCGTTGTCTGCTTTGTCGGCGTTGTCTGTTTTTTTCGGCGTTGTCTTCGTTGTCCTCATTGTGAGTGAGAGAGAGAGAGAGAGAGAGAGAGAGAGAGAGAGAGAGAGAGAGAGAGAGAGAGAGAGAGAGAGAGAGAGAGAGAGAGAGAGAGAGAGAGAGAGAGCCTATCATCTGGGGCCTCTTGTGTGATAACACAGACGAGGAGTAATCCCGTCTTAGTGTTAATTAATTACGACTCATATAACGCACTGTACGGAGTTCCCTCGCGGGAGGCTACTTTGCAGGGTGTTATTAGAGTCGAGAGGAGTTATTATTCAACCAGAAGTGGGTGGAAAGACACCTTGTGGGCGGTATTCTGGTTGGAGCGATAGCTCCTTGTCTAGGCACTGTAATCTCGTGCTCGCTGTAAGTCTCTTTAGAATGTAAGGAGGAGAAGGTGTTTACGACTGGGAGATTCCTTGTTCTTTGGAGGGTTAAAAGAACTGGCGACCTCTTAACGTTAACTGTAGGCTGTAGGTTGTAGGCTGTAGGCTGTAGGTGCTGTGTTTGCGGGCTAAGAGTGCACAGGTTCTTTAACCAGGCACATCTTGTTTATAGCCTATTGTCCTGCCACCGGCGTGTGGTCCTCGGAGTGACTAGTCCTACGGGATAGTCGACTTTCCTTGTCCTTTGGTGGGTTAAAAGGACGTATAAACATCAGCCCTACAGTTCGTACACGCCCGTAACGTGGTTGTGACTGGGTTGTTCATAAGTGGACACCCGGCACTAGGGCATAAGAACCGTGTCCTTACGGTGTGACCGTATAAAAATTGGCGACCTCGCCAGGATTCTAAAGAATTACAGTGAGTAGGAAGCCATTGTTAGAGTGTTGTTAATGTGAGCCCACACACACTGTAACAATGGAAGACCAACGTAATGTAATTACTCCCCTTGAGGATGGCTCGGTCCGAGCCAGCCCTGTACGTGGTGTTAGTGAACAGCCATGCCTAGGTGAAGATCGGCCTGTTAGTCCTGTTAGTGAGCATAGTACTACAGGACGATTGCATTTTGCTCAGGAAGTGCCTGAACAGCCCCTGCAACATATAACGGGTCGTATTGGTTATTTTGAGAACGTAATGGGCTCAAGGAGAATGAGCCCAGCTGCCAGTGTTGCTGACTGTCTCCAGTCAGTCGGAATGGCGGAGGAATGGAGATTCCAATTAGAAATGAAGAGGTTGGAGTTAGAAGCCGAAGAGAGGAGAGAGGCTAGAAGGTTGGAAGTTGAAGAGAGGAATGAAGCAAGAATGTTAGATCTAGAAGTTAGAAGGTTGGAGGTAGAGAAACATAGAGAATTTGAATGGGAAAGATCTAGACTTGGGGTCAACTCAACTCAAAAGGGAGGAGAAGGAGAGAACTCAGTTGAGCGCCAGATGGTAAGGAGTCTGCAGCTCATTCCTGACTTTGACGAGCAGAAGGTTGCAGAATGGTTTAGGAGGTTTGCAAAGAAGGCGGCGGAGTTTGGTTGGCCAGAAGGAAGATGGGTTGGCCTAGTGGCCAATAAGCTAAAAGGCAGAGCATTGGAGGCCTACGACAATATGACGGTGGAAGACCTAGAAAGCTGTGAGGATTTTAAGGCTGACATCTTGAGGGCTTACGAGCTGCGGCCCGAAGCCTATCGCTTAAGGTTCCGAGGTGGGAAAAGAGACCTGGTGACTCTTACCTCGAGTGTGCCCGCCATTTAGAGCAGGCATTTAAGACATGGATCATGAGTGAGGGAGGGGATACTCTCCGCGACCTGGAGGAGTTGATGGTCATGGAGCAGTTCATTAATGCTGCTGATAAGGAACTGGTGCCTCTCCTGCGGGAGAAACGTTTTAAGACACTGAAGGAGGCTGCCACCTGGGCTGACGACCATGTGTTAGCCCATCGGTCGGAGCCTCGTGCTGGAGGTGGATACAAGGAGGGTGGACCACGAGGGCCAGGGGGCGGTGGCAGTGCTGGTTCTGGTGCTCCACGTTCCCCTCCCCGCAGTCACGGCTTTGCCAATAAAAGCGGGTTTGGTAAGTCTCAATCCCCCGCTGCCCCTTCAGGGCTAAAGGGAGGGTCAGGAGGAAAAATTACCTTTAGTTCTCCAAAGTACGATAACCAACCTACGTGCTATAACTGCCATGCCAAGGGGCATTTTCGATCTCAATGTCCCAAGCTTGTGACAGCGGGCCCCTCCAAGACACCCCAGAAACCAGTTGTCTTGCTGGTGTGGCCTGACCAGGGTCGTGAGGAGAGGCTGCTCGCTCATAAGGGTCATGAAGGAAAGAAGGTTCTTGATGGGCATGTGTTGGATTGTGAGGAGGGTGTTCAGGCGGTTTCACTTGTTCCCCCCCTGTTGTTGCTTCTGTGACTCCAGCTGACTCGGACCTGGATTGGTGTCGCCCATTTCTGTGTGGAGGCACTGTTGAGATTGACGGGAACAAGTATCCTGTCACCGTCTTACGAGACACTGGCGCACAACAGTTTGTGTGCCGCAATGTCATCGGGGGTAAGGTGATTTCTTCTAAAGCAGTGTTGTGTAGGGGCCTCAACGCTGTCGAGAAGTTTGTGACGGCTGAGGTGAAGTTGTCGTGTCCACTGATCACCACTTCGGCTCAAGTGGCAGTGGCGGAACAACTGCCTGTGGCAGGCGTTGATTTCCTGCTAGGGAATGACCTAGCAGGAGGGAGAGTTTGGGTGCCCACCCCTACGGGAGGTGAGGCTTCTGAGGTGTCGGGGCATAGTGTGCCCGACCCTGTTGCTGTTGTCACCCGGTCGCAGACCGAGAGGGTGATATAGGCTGTTGCTCCTGGGGCCGACTGCGACAGAGCAGGGCTACCGGAAGAGGAGAACAGTGGTGAGGAAGAAGCTGCCGCTCCTGGGGCCGTCTGCAAGGAGGCAGGGTCACCGGTGTTGGAGGGCAGTGAGGAGGAAGTTGTTGGGGTTGTCACCCGGTCTCAGGCTAGACGGGTGGAACCGGCTGCTACTCTAGGGGCTGACTGCGACAAAGCAGGGTCACCGTCAAACGAGAGCAGTGTTTGTCAACTGGATGAGCCAGAGCCGGGCTCTCCAGTGAGTCAAGGTGTGGGGGCTGACTGCCGCAGTGCTGAGCCACCCATAGAAGCACCTGACTCGGCAGAGGTTGTCGCCGGAAGTGAGGAAGGAGTGTTGAGGACAGAGGAGTCTTGTGTTGGCATTCCTCACTCTGCGGGGCACCTCGGAGGAAGCACCCACGCAGTGGTGTTTCCTGGTTGTGAGGCTGTGGGTCTCGGTACTCAGTCCGGGCCCCAGCCTGGTGTGTCAGACAGTTTGATGGGGGTCACCTCCGAGGGAGGGGAGACTTCCAACTCTGCGGGGGAGTTGGACACTCCCATCCCTGCGGAGTGTACCGGAGACAGGGAACAGGCTGTTCCCTTGTCTGATGACTGTTTGACGGGTGAGGCCCACCTGGAGGGTCCACCCATGTTGGCCGATGAGGAAGGGGTGGATGAGTCCACACCACGCCTCAGGCCCCGGGACAGAACCAGGGAAGTGTCGGTACCGCCCCTTCCGACAAATCCTGTGGTCCCGTCCGACCTTACTTGTATTGAGCCGGCGTTGCTCATCAAGGGACAGAAAGAGGACCCAGAATTGGCCCCTTGTTTTGTTAAGGAGGGAAAGGAGATAAGGGGAATAGAGGAGTTCCTGCTGCAGAAGGGGGTGTTACACCGCAAGTCGAGGGAGAGTGATGGGAGTGAAGTACTGCAAGTTGTAGTGCCTCAGGAGTTGAGGGAGGCCCTGGTGCTGTTGGCACATGAGGGACCCATGGCTGGTCACCTGGGTGTCCACAAAACTCGCCCGCCTGCGAGGCAATTTCTGGTGGCCTGGTATGGCCAGAGAGATTACTGAGTTGCTGAGGAGTTGTCAACCTGTCAGATGGTGGGCAAACCCAACTCGACTCCCCCTGTTGCACCCCTGTATCCTATTCCCGCTGTGGATCCTCCTTTCACCAGGGTCCTGAATCAGTTGGTGTTTGGGCACCGGGTGCGTGGTCCTTTGGACTTGGTGAGGGAAGCCTGGTGTGCTCCCCAATCGGATTGCCCGGAGTCATTCCTGACGAACGGGTTAAGTACTCGGGAAGAACTGGTGAAGGCGCTGGAGGTGGCTCCGCACCATCTTGGAGCCGCGCCAAAGAAGAGGAGAAGATCCTATGACCAGAAGGCCAAGTATGGTACCTTTGCACCAGGGGAGGAGACTACCAAGGTTCTGGGCTCGGAACTGGTGGTTCCCGCAGAGCACTGGGGGCAATGCGGTGTGCTGCTTGGGGAGAGGTTGCAGCACCTGGGAGGAGTGCAGAAGAGGATTCACTGTCAGAGTGAAGGGATTATCCCCGGGATGAAACCCAGGGATAAGCGCGGAGGCTCTGTGTCTTTCGACTGGGGCTCTGACCGAGACCAGATTGAAGAACAACTGAACGCCACCCCTAAAGAACACTTTGACACTTCTGCCGAAATACCAGAGCAGGCTCCCGAGGAAGGTGCGAACCCCGCTGAAGAAGAAGAAGTACATCATAGGTGCAAGAAGGTTATGCTTCCTCTTGACTTCCAGTCTATGAATTCCACTGGCCGTAGAAGAGGACGTGGCCGTGGGAAAGGTGTACTTGGTGAGAGTACGAGTGGCAGGTTCCTTTCACGGATCGTGCCAGGGAGATGGCCTGTTTCATGGCCGAGAGAGCAGAGAAGATGGTGGCCGACTGCTTGTTGCGGGCCAGGGAGTCACTCTTGCTGCTTAAAAATTTTGCAAGTCTGTGAGGCTTACAAAATTTTTCCTTTAAAGGGGGGCGTGTTGCGGGCCCCGCCCGTCAGACTTGTATCGCCTGGAGAAGACGGAAGTCAAGCCCCACAGAGGAATGAAGATTCCCTGAGAGTGAGAAGGAAGAATGTTAAGAGGCTGGTAAGGAAGAAAGCTGCGCTGAGGCTATGACCACTCGTTGAGGGCCCTGCCAGTGACAGTGGTGTCGACTGAAGAGGGTTTAGTCCTGCCCCGTGGACGTAGAGTGAAGTTTTTCTGAGGAGAAGGAGTGGAGAGGCATGCGAGGGGTCGTAGAGAGTGTGTGCTTTCCTCATATGTGGGAGTGTGTTTTGTGTCAGCTGAGTACGGCTAGGCATGGAAGAGAGTTTCATCCCTTGTGTTAGTTTGGAGGCGAGATATGCGACGAGCAAGAGAAGGGAAGTGTTAGAGACATGTCTACGTGACATGTTTGTGGGTTATGCCTTTGTGGCGTGTTGCGGGCCCCACCACGCGGGAAGTGTTGGAGACGTGTATACGTGACGAGACGGGCTTACGCCTTTTGTTTGGAGACCACGTGTTGTCCAGCCAGGAGCTGGCGTGGCGGGAAGAGAGAGAAAGAGAGAGAGCGGGAACAAATGAGTTGCCAGCGAGTCTTGCTTAGTCTTTCACTTTAATTTCAGTTCTCTTCGTTCTCCTAATTTTCCTGACTTTCCTTCTTTCTTCTTTGTGTTGCCAGATATCCTATCTTGTAGACAATTCTTTTTTGCTTCTTCTCATATGCTTGTTATCTCTCTACGTTGCTTATGAACAGTGATATTGTGAAAGAGAGTCTCATTAGGCTACGTGAGCCGCATGCGGTGTGGGAAAGACGAGCCCGCCAGGAAGAACACCATATGGTAACACTGCGACAGAAGGAGGGGGTGTCTGTGCAGTGAGGAGTTAGTTCCCGCTTGCCAGCCACCAAGAACACATCATCGCTCGTTTCACTCTCCTCAATTTGGCATTACTCCGTGTGTAACTTCCTCATATTTAAGGGAAGAGGTTATACGATTGGCCTCTTAGTTCTGTTGTAATCTGTGTAACTAGACAGTAAGGCCCTGTCTATACGAGGACCAGGTTACCGTGCCGAGAGTGAGAACGACGAGTGTGTGGTTGTATAATTACCATCTAGCTGGCGGTGAATTCCACCTAGGGTTTTGTCAGACTTTTCAGTCTCGGGGAGTAGTTTCGGCGTTGTCTGCTTTGTCGGCGTTGTCTGCTTTTTCGGCGTTGTCTGCTTTGTCGGCGTTGTCTGCTTTTTCGGCGTTGTCTGCTTTGTCGGCGTTGTCTGCTTTGTCGGCGTTGTCTGTTTTTTTCGGCGTTGTCTTCGTTGTCCTCATTGTGAGAGAGAGAGAGAGAGAGAGAGAGAGAGAGAGAGAGAGAGAGAGAGAGAGAGAGAGAGAGAGAGAGAGAGCCTATCATCTGGGGCCTCATGTGTGATAACACAGACGAGGAGTAATCCCGTCTTAGTGTTAATTAATTACGATTCATATAACGCACTGTACGGAGTTCCCTCGCGGGAGGCTACTTTGCAGGGTGTTATTAGAGTCGAGAGGATTTATTATTCAACCAGAAGTGGGTGGAAAGACACCTTGTGGGCGGTATTCTGGTTGGAGCGATAGCTCCTTGTCTAGGCACTGTAATCTCGTGCTCGCTGTAAGTCTCTTTAGAATGTAAGGAGGAGAAGGTGTTTACGACTGGGAGATTCCTTGTTCTTTGGAGGGTTAAAAGAACTGGCGACCTCTTAACGTTAACGGGGTGGCTGTAGGTGCTGTGTTTGAGGGCTAAGAGTGCACAGGTTCTTTAACCAGGCACATCTTGTTTATAGCCTATTATCCAGCCACCAGCGTGTGGCCCTCGGAGTGACTAATCCTACGGGATAGTCGACTTTCCTTGTCCTTTGGTGGGTTAAAAGGACGTATAAACATCAGCTCTATAGTTCGTACACGCCCGTAACGTGGTTGTGACTGGGTTGTTCATAAGTGGACACCCAGCACTAGGGCATAAGAACCGTGTCCTTACGGTGTGACCGTAACAATATATGTATATATATATATATATATATATATATATATATATATATATATATATATATATATATATATATATATATATATATATATGTATACAGTCGGCCCTCCAAAGGGTGCGAAATTCCAAGGGTGTGGACAGTACCGGTTTGGCACTTATGTTCAAAGGGTGCGAAAAAATTCAAAGCATGCGCAAAATCACTAGCAGGCAACACGCACCCTGCCATTCTCCACCAGTCCTTGACGTGTTAGAACATAAGAACATAAAAATATAAGGAGACTACAAAAGGCCAGTTGGCCTATTCGAGGTAGCTCCTGTGAACCTAAAAACATCCACCAACATCTATCGTCGCTGTCCATGAATTTATCCAACCCATTCTAAAAACAATCTATAGATTTTGCACTCACCACATGAGTGCTGAGCCTATTCCACTCGTCTACTATCCTATTTGTGAACCAGTTCTTCCCTCTCTCTTTCTTGAACCTAAATTTTTCTAGATTGTAACCATTCGTTCGCGTTCTACCTGGACCACTAACTATGAGTACCTTACTTATGTCCCCCTTATTGAATCCCTTGACCCATTTATACACCTCAATTAGGTCTCCTTTCAACCTGCGTCTTTCTAGTGAGTGTAGCTGAAGGCGCTTTAATCTATCTTTATAATCCAGGTTCCTGATCCCATGTATCTTCTTCGTCATTCTTCTCTGTATGGCTTCTAACCTATTTATATCCATCCTGTAGTAAGGAGACCAAAACTGAACCGCACAATCTAAATGGGGCCTAACTAAAGCTAAATAAAGTCTCAAAATTACTTCTGATGTTCTGTTGGTTACTGTTCTGGAAATGAAACCTAATATTCTGTTTGTCTTATTTCTAGCGCTGATGCATTGTTCTCTAGGTCGAAGATCCTGATTAATTAACACCCCTAAATCCCTTTCTGAGTTAAGATTACGCAAACCTGTACCATTTAAAGTATATCCATTATTGGAGAATGCTACACTTTGTTGTTAGCTAGCGCATACACACACACACACACACACACACACACACACACACACGTACTCTCTCTCTCTCTCTCTCTCTCTCTCTCTCTCTCTCTCTCTCTCTCTCTCTCTCTCTCTCTCTCTCTTTCTCTCTCCCTCCCTCTCTCTCTCTCTCTCTCTCTCTCTCTCTCTCTCTCTCTCTCTCTCTCTCTCTCTCTCACTCTCTCTCTCTCTCTTTCTCTCTCTCTCTCTCTCTCTCTCTCTCTCTCTCTCTCTCTCTCTCTCTCTCTCTCTTAAAGAACTCAACATCCTAAAGTTTCATGTGTGGAATTATTCTTCCTCCTCCTCCTCCTCTTCTTCTTCTTGTGACCTGTAATGGTTTGTATCGCTTCGTAGGTCACATTTTCCTTGGTGTTACGATTCCTCTATCCTTCCATAGACGTGAATAGGAAGAAAATACAACACAAAGGGAGATTTTTACTGACGTTACTAGTCCTTTCTTTTCAATTACGCTGATTTTCTTGGCATTCTTCTCACGTCTGTGTAAGACCGGAAATAAGCAAAGAAATTCTGTTTTTGTCGGGCGGCCATGTTGTGATGACGTCATCTCTCTCAGATGTGGGATTCCTCCTCCTCCTCCTCCATCTTAGATAGCGAGAGATCGCGGGCTCAATCCCCACGCCGGGTAGGAGACATATGGACCAAGTCTCTTATAAGTGTGTGGTCCCTGTTCACCAAACAGTAATGAGGTACCTGATCTCAGACGGGGTTTGTGACCCGCTTTCAGGGGGGAGAAAACAAATCTCCCATAAATAAACAATATATACGGCAGTGTCGTAATGAGGCTGCCGTACTGGAGCCACAGGCCCGTTAGGGCCTCTTCCAGGAATTCGTCCCTATAAGTCCCTATAAAGGCCTCTTCTATTTGCGTGAATCCGTTTCAGATCACTGAATCTGGGTGGGGCTTGGCCGCTCTGGGCGGGGCTTAGCCGCGAAATCGTGTTCTATTTACCATCTTAACCCGTGATCTGTAACAGATTCCTGAATCCGTCGAATCTGATTTGGGAGGTGGGTTATAGCAGACGACACTCGTTCGCGGGTTTTTTGCACCAGCCTGAGCCAGCCTCTTCTCAGAAGTTAATATTGATATATACCTCCAATAAAACAGTGTATATATACGAGGAAGATAGTAAGCGGTAGAGAAATGTTGTAGAAATGTTACTGTAGGCACAGAATTGTATAATAGTGGTGATGAATATAAAAAACAAAGGAGATATATAACAGCAGCCTCTTCTCGGAATCTATTATTAATATATACCTCCAATAAAAACAGTGTATATATACGAGAAAGATATTAAGTGGTAGAAAAATGTTTCAGAAATACTACTGTAGGTTTTAAATTGTATAATAATGGTGATGAATACCAGAAACGAAGGAGATATAACAGCAGCCTCTAACCGGGTTATTTATTTTCTTGGAATTTTGATATATACTCCCAAGAAAACAATTTACTTGTACGTGAAAGAGATTAAATGGTACAAAAGTTCTGCATAAATGTTTGCAAAAATATGTATAACCGTAGCATATGAATAGTTAAATAAGATATCCCCAACGTTTATTTTGGTTAAGAGGAAACTCTACTCTACATTGATATACACAAATGATTCTGACACTCATTACCGTCCCAAATAAATAGTTAATAAGATATCCCCATTCCCCATCTCCCAATAAACATGAGGACATGTGGGAATGTAAGGTTTTTTGGCTGGATGTAAAAGTAAAGTTACCCAAATCTAACCTAACCAGGGAAAGCCTATAGGCGCTACAGATTAGACATATATAAAAATAAGAGGTATTTCTTTACTACTACTGCTCCACCTCTTTATTATAAACATGAAGTCTTACATACTATACATAGTGTACTCAACACATCTGTGAAGGTTTTAGGCGGTGCTTACCATTATTTACCTCGCAAAATGTCTTTGAAGTTATGTTATGTTGGTTAAGTTAGGTTGAGTTATGGTTAGGTTAAGGTTGTTAGGTTAGTTTGCAGTTATGTTATGGTTATGTTAAGTTAGGTTTGGTGTGGTTCAGTTAGGTTCGGTTACATAAGATTTTTACATTTTAATACCCAAACCCCCAAAAAAACTAATTTGCGAACCCTAACTTCCGGGTGATAAAATGTAAAATTTTTTATATAATCGAACCTAACTGAACCTAACCATAACATAACCGTAACCTAACAACTTCAACATAACCATAACTTGACATAATCTAACCAACCTAACATAACCTATCATAATTTCAAAGAAGTTTTGCGAGGTAAAAAATGGTGAGCACCGCCAGAAACCTTCACAGATATGTTGAGTACACTATGTATAGTATATTTATAATAAAGAGGTGGAGCAGTATTTGTAAAGAAATAATAGGTGTAACATTGTCAAGGTTAACCTTGAGGTTCATCAGACTTTAATCTACTTTTCAAGAATCTAATGGTGTTTTCAATAACACATTTAGTTATATAAAGATTTTTTATTGTACAATAAGCAGGTTGGTGATAATTAGGACTGCCGCTGTCACCCTAAATGCATCAGGAAATGAAAGTTGTAACTCTCAACACTTCCTCGGAGAAGTGACTAGTGTGATGGCTGGGCAGCGACTGGCCTCTTATTGTTATTGTTTTGATCCAGCGAATCCAAAACAGATTCTGCTGTTCTATTTGCACCCAATTAATCCAAAACAGATTCGGATTCGGAGCAGAATCCGGAGTAGATTATTGAGAACAAATAGAAGAGGCCTTAAGTCGTCCCTATAAGTAATGGCTTCCGCCAGTACAGTATCTATCTATTATCAATCATATTTAATCACATTTGTTTATATAATGTATATTCTTTCATTATATCATGTATTTTGGCGGTTATTGGGCGAAAAAAGGGTAAGATAAGTCTCGGACTACATTATTGAATTTCCCATAGCTTATTAACTTCCAAGGGTGCGTTATTTCAAGGGTGCGCAAGAGGTCCGGACTACATTAAGCGCACCCTTTGCGGGCCAACTGTGTATATATATATATATATATATATATATATATATATATATATATATATATATATATATATATATATATACACACACACACACACACACACACACACACACACACACACACACACACACACACACACACAGGTTCACAATCTTTTATCCGAAATTCCGAAAACCGAAAACTTTTCCAGGATGTCATTTGCACATCAAAGCTTGTCAGACACACCTCACCTTTGCTGCTCGCGGATATTTTGTTTAGTTTTTGCTGAGTTTTTACAGCCTTGAACACTGAAAATGTAAAAAAGAGCTGCAGATTCCCTTATGGATAACAGTGAGAAACCGAAAAGGAAGTGTCTGTCATTATCGATACCATATAAGAAGAGTTTCACTTCACGACATTTAAACTGACGTCACCAAGGCATGTAAATGAGATGTCCGAAGCGCTCGCCGAACGGCAGCTGTTGGAACCTCGAAGACTGGAGGTCACTGGGCGCATAAGGAACTAGATCATATCAATTGTCTGGATTTAAAAGGCTATCCTTTTGGGTCTGCAGTCCCTGTGCAAGGATTACAGACATACTCATATTCGTCTTCGTTCAGACAACACCACTGCTATAGCTTGTTTAGACCGATATGGGAGCACTAAGTTCAGTCTTAATAAGTTAACAGAGAAATTTTTTTTCCTGGGCCAAGTCGCGCGGCATTTTCCTGTCAGCAGAGCATATAAAGGGACTTCTTAATGTTGAGGCAGATAAAGAATCCAGAATAAAAAACTTAGACACAGAATGGATGTTAAAGCCCCATCTTTTCAAGAGACTCTGTCAGATCTTTTACACACCAGATTTTGTTTTGTTTGCTTCTCGGATTAATGCTCAAATGGCGACATGTTTCTTGGAAACCAGACCCTTCCTCTACTTTTATTAATGCGTTCACTTTTGACTGGGCCAACAAAAGTTTATATGCCTTTCCCCCTTTCAGTCAAAGTCCACCATTTGAGGGCCGTTCTTAGTGGCTTGCTGGAGTAATTTGACAAAAGCCCTTCTGTTAGTGTTTCTAGGGAGGATTGCACCGACTTTAGTGGTTTCCTTGCTGTTACTGACTCGGAGGTTGAGGATGGCGAGGTGCCCGAGTCTGCCCCTGACCCACTGGAGGATTTGGATGCGCTTGGCTGTTCGCAACCGAGCCAGCTTGCCGATGTGGGAGGTGACGATGCAGAGTTCCTTCGGGCTCTTGAGGAGTTGAAGGGTCACTTCCACGGTCAGGAGGAGAAAGGAGAGCCTTTATTTGACCGTTTGGCTACTATTCTGGATGCGAGCCTCAGACGCCGGCCGACATCTGAGGGTGTGAAGTTATCCTGTAGCAAGATAAAGCTTCCCAGCAATGTGCCTAACTTAACTGTCCCAACTACTATTTCAGCCATTGCCAAAGCCATCGCCAGAGTACTGAAAAAAATCCAAGTAGACCAGGCTACTCTGCTTGCAGTTCTGCCACTTTGGCCAACCCAAGCGTGGTTCCCGAGAGCCCTTCAGTTACTAGCTCGGGCTCCAATTCTCCTCCCTCACCATCCCATGGTTCTGCCTCAAGATTCCTCTTGCACACATCCGCAGGCTCGCAAGTTAGTGTTAACTGCGATGATGTTATCGGGCATTCCTTCGTAGACCAAGACCTTTCGTGAGAAGTTTCCCAATTTCTCCTTCACTCATGGCGGAAAAGCACAAAACTACAGTATGGGTCACATATCACCAGATGGGTGTTAATTTGTCTCAGGAGGAAATTGATCCTTTTCACCCATCTCTAAGTTTCTGTTAGACCATCTCTAACGAGAGTTTCAGGAAGACAAAGGCCGTAGTTATAGTTCTCTCAATACCATTCGTTCCGCCGTCTCGGCCATAGCGACAATTGATGGCAAGCCTGCAGGTTAACATCCCTTAGTCAGTAGGTTCTTGAAAGCGGTTTTCCAGGAGAGGCTGTCTTTTGCCTGCTGCCATATCACCTGGGATCCGGAGTTAATTTTTTCTCACATAAAGAGTCTAGGACCGAATGAAAAGCTGTCACTTATTCAGTTATCTAGAAAATTAACAGCTTTAATGTTACTGATCTCCGGTCAGCGTGGTCAAGTCTTACATTTACTGGACATCAGGAACATGTCCATTATGAATCCCAGAGTTTCTTTCAGGATTGGTGACCCTCTAAAAACATCTAGGCCTGGTTGCCTTATGTCTGAACTGGTTTTTGAGTCTTATGCTACTAACAAATTTTTATGTGTTCATACTAAATCTTTTGTAAATCTTTTGGCTAGAACTAAGGACATTAGGGGGCCAATAGCTAGGTTTTTTCTGACTACAGAACCTCCTATAAAGATGGTTTATCGAGACACATTAAGGCGTTGGACTAGGGATTTAATGGCAGCCGCTGGCATTGACCTCACTTTGTTTTCACCACATTCCACCAGATCAGCCTCGTCAAGTAAGGCAGCGCTGAGGCTACCTCTTGCTACTATTTTATCTTCCGTTGGCTGGTTCAGAGAATCGACGTTTGCAAGATTCTATAGGAAACCTATAGGCAAACGTGGGGACTTTGCAAATGCAGTGTTATCTGGGGGCAGCGATGCTCCAACTTTGTGAAAACATTACCTATATGTAAATATGTTTATTGCATATAAATGTAGGACACTTAATTTTGTTTGTTTGTCAATCTTCAACTTTGTGGAACCGTGTTGTATGTAATTACTTTCCTTACATAGTCATATGATAAAACTCTTGTTTTTGTTGTTATTGCTGGTTGTTACACTGAATAGAAGGTTAAGTTTTCTTTTGACCTCAGGACGTTTTATTCTCCTGAGCATCAAGTTGTTCCACACTAAAGCTCTTGGGTTTTTCTTTAGGTTTGAGGAATCACTCTAAAGCTCTCATTTACATGCCTTGGTGACGTCAGTTTAAGTGTCGTGAAGTGAAATTGTAAGATTAAACGAATACTTACTAAGTGTGAAGTTTGATCGTAATTTCACGAACATTTAAACTGCGTCACTGAGGTATTAAATGCCCTCCCTTCCCCTCCCTGTTTTTTAGTAGTCTTCTGTCGGGGTTTTACCCGTTGCTTATATTATGGCTGCTTCCTCAAACCTACTCTCTGAAGGACTGACGTTCGGCGAGCGCTTCGGACATCTCATTTAATACCTCAGTGACGCAGTTTAAATGTTCGTGAAATTACGATCAAACTTCACACTTGGTAAGTATTCGTTTAATCTTACAATTATTGCAGAAACTTGATCTTGGTATATCTATGCGGCGTCTTACTGAAGATTATAATGGTGTGGGAACGATCACCATATACAACCTAAAAAGACAGAAACATAAGTTTTTGAAGTTTTACAGTGACAGTGATGACCAGAAGCCAATGAAAAATAGAAATACGCTGCATAGTGCAAAAAACAAAGATTTTGACCGAGAACTGTTGGAGTGGGTTCAACAACGAAGAATAGACCAATTTTCTCTACTTTAGCCAATGAACAAAATAAATCTTCAAGCCTCATATATCAAAACTGTGAAGGTATGCCACTGACTGGT
>JAXIVD010000647.1:22500-35000 GCA_036785275.1 Cancer borealis | reverse complement strand
AATAATTATATCTTATTGCGTTAAATAGCCTATTGCCAATATCTTAAGGAACGTCCTGTCCGATGACGTCATCGTCAAGCGAGAGTTTAAAGGCGTTTACATGTAATGTCAAGACCTCTTGCCAAGATGCAATGACTAGGCAAATTCTGACCAAAATATCGCAAACACTTTCAATATACGAATATCTGCGTTTGCCAATGTTTTGCATCCTCTCATGTAACGAATCACAGCTCACCAACTTCAGAACTTCATCTGTGTAGACACTGAGCGAGATAATATTTCGATTAAATAAGACGAAAGTAAGACGTTCAAGACCATAACAGTTGTAGAAATAAATAAGATTTATAATATATATGTTGTTTTTTATAGAAAAGCTAACCAAAAACAAGCATAAAGCTTGAAATATATTAGGGAAGTGTTGAAAATTACGAACTGTGGGCCCTCTACGTGGGTGGGGCGAAGCGGATGTGTGTGTTTTCATGAGAAAGAATCTGGGTATATATTTCAAATAAATCAGAAGAAAGTAAGATGTTTGAGACCATTATAGTTGATCGTCTACATAAGATTTATATTATATATATTGTTTTTAATATAGAAGAACGCCAAAGACAAGCAAAAAGCTTGTAATATATTAGAGAAATGTAGAAAATAACAAGATGTGACATTCAAACATGTGTGGGTGTTGATGTTTCAATGCATTTTGTGGTTGTAGCTTCGACTTACAATTGTTCCCTTTTTCCTAATAATAAGTAAAAAGCATATCATATTGTTTACAATTATTTTCATCAAATTAAAGTAAGAAATAAGATTTTTGTATATTGCACAAAAATATGTAAGTCAAAGAAAATTTAGACACTGAAGACAGATCCAGTTTCGAACACAAAAATTTCACTTGGAGCGAGCGCAGATACGAAGGCCGGGCCCCGCGTCATGTGAAGACATCCAGTGCTCACACAGACACACACACTCTCATACACACACACACACACACACACACTCTCATACACACACACTCTCATACACACACACACACACACACTCTCATACACACACACTCTCATACACACACACACACACACACACACACACACACTCTCATACACACACACACACACACACACACACACACACACACTCATACACCCACACTCATACACACACTCTCATACACACACACACACACACACACACACACACACACACACACACACACACACACACACACACACACACACACACTCACTCATACACCCACGCCCACACTCATACACACACACACACACACACACACACACACACACACACACCTTGCTGCTACTGGTAAGGTGATCTGTATACGACGATATTTGGACATGTTGTGGGCTTAGGACGAGTGTGGAGGGTGCTGTAGTTTCAATACAGAATCAGCAGGATATACATTACGAATAAATAAGATGAAAGTAAGATGTTTGAGATCATGACAGTTGTTGAAATACATAATATTTACATTATTAATGTTGTTTTTAATATAACAGAAATCCACAAACAAGCATAATGATTGTAATATATAAGGGAATTTGTATCACATAGCGAGATGTTGGCCTCTACCTTAGGATGGAAGCGGTGCGAAATATACGGAGAAACCATGATATCTATTTCGAATAAATCTGAAGAAATTAAGATGTTTGAGATCATTTCAGTGCTTATAATTTAAAATATGTATATAATATATGTCGTTTTTAATATAAAAGAAAACTAAAAACAAGCATTAAGATTGAAATATATTAGGAAAATTGTGGCAACACCAACCAAGACATTTCTCCTTAAAATCGTGTTCGTGAAAACAAGGCAAGACGTTACGAAGTTATGCGACACATGTAAACGCTTTAAATGTATATTTAGAACATAAGAACATAAGAAATGGGGAGACTGCAAGAGGCCAGTTAATGACCTACACGAGACAGCTCCTTGTCCTCCACCCTTGGAATAATCCAATATTTAGCCATCCCACCTGTCATCCCTATCCATACTCTGATCCAACAGTCTTTTAAAGCTACCTATTGACTCATCACTTACTACATGTCTACCCAGCCTATTCCAATCGTTCATCACTCTGTTAGTGAACCAATATATACCTATGTCTGACCTGAATCTAAGTTTTTCTAGCTTATACCCATATCCATGTGTCTTATCCTGACTACTAAATTCTAAAACCTGATCAATGTTTCCCTTATTAATTCCCTTTACCAATTTGAAAACTTCAATCATATCCCCTCTTGCCCTCCTTCTCTCTAGGGAGTGGAGATTAAGACGTTTTAACCTATCTTTGTAGGGTAAATTTCTCAGCCCCTGAATCATCATGGTCATTCTTCTCTGGACTGCTTCCAGGTAGCCTATATCCTTCCTGTAATAAGGGGACCAAAATTGAGCTGCATAATCTAGGTGGGGTCTAACTAGCGTTAAATACAACCTCAGAATGACCTCAAAACTCCTATTTGTCACACACCTACTAATAAATCCCAGTATCTTGTTGGCCCTATTTCTAGCTATAATACACTGTTCCCTGCGGCGCAAATCACTGCTTATTTGAACTCCTAAGTCGCTCACACTATATGACCTTCTTAAAGTATTGTTATTTAATGTGTAGTCTACAGGCCTATTACCTTTACCTACGCTCATAATGCTACACTTGTTAACATTAAACTGCATCTGCCATTTCTCTGACCATTCGTACAGCCTATTTAAATCATCCTGCAGTATCCTAGCTTCATCTAAATACTTTACCGGTCTTCCTATCTTTGTGTCATCAGCAAATTTACTGAAATCACTCTTTATTCCTGTCTCTAAGTCATTTATATAAATTATGAATAACAACGGTCCTAGTATTGATCCCTGTGGTATCCCACTAGTGACATTACCCCTTTCTGATTTCTTCCCATTAATCTGTATCCTCTGTTCCTTACTAGTAAGCCATCCCCTAATCCATTCTAGTATCTTCCCACCTATGCCATGAGCCTTGACTTTACTTAACAGTCTCCTATGGGGTACTCTGTCAAACTCTTTACTGAAGTCCAAATAAACTATATCATACTCGTCCCCCTTATCTATGGTTTCAAATACTTTCCTATAGAAGGATGATAAATTTGTGAGGCATGACTTCCCCTTGCTAAAATCATGTTGACTATGTCTAATTAGCTTGTGTTCATCTAAATGTTTCCTAATTGCCCTTGCTATGATAGCTTCTAACATCTTGCCTACCACTGATGTTAAACTGATTGGGCGGTAGTTACTATTTTCTGCCTTATCTCCTTTCTTGAATGTAAGAACTACATTTGCCTGCCTCTATAGTCTAGGAACTACTCCTGTGTCTAAGGATTTTCTAAAAATCATCGCAATGGGTTCAACGAGTTCTCTACAGTAGGCAGTAGACACCAGCCGCCCGGTGGAATACTCCAGGAGAGGTACTTACGGGGATGTAGGCAGTGCTGCAGACTGAATGATTCACCGTGTCCTCTCTTCCCGGTTCCCTTAGTGTCTCCTTTACACAAGAGAGCAGCTGCAGCCTGCCCTCTAAAGACAACTTCTTCTACAACCTACATAACATTACTACACCTTACACTTAGACTCTCTTCAAATCAAAATTTAAAAATGGCTTCACCACACCCAGCCTCGGAGTCCCCACCTGGGGAGGGGACCACAAATGTCTCCAGGTCGGACTGCTCCTCTGCTGACGACCTCGGGTGTCTTGACACTTCCTCTAATACTTTTACTCTCGATTTCTGCAACATTCGTGGCCTTAGATCTAATTTCCAATCTGTGGAACACCATCTCTCCTCCAATAAACCTCATCTTTTCCTAACTGAAACACAGTTGTCTGTGACTACTGACAGCAACCCCTTCTCTGTTCCCTCCTACTTTCTCTATCCTCCTTTTCAATCCAAAGCTGGCTGTTGCGCATATGTGCGTAACGACATTACTTGCTCTCGTGCCCCCAATCTTGAATCTTCAGAATTTTCTACCATCTGGCTAAGACTTCGATGTCACTCTCTAACTAAATTCATCTGTGCTGTATATCTCTCAACTAATTCCTCTGACTATGTAAAATTCTTTGACTATTTGACTTCCAAAACGGAGCACATCCTATCTCACTTTCCTTATGCTGAGATCTCCATTTTAGGGAATTTCAATGTTCACCACCAGCTTTGGCTTTCATCTTCTTTCACTGACCAACCTGGTGAACAAACCTTCAACTTTGCTATACTTCATGACCCAGAGCAGCTAGTGCAGTTCCCTACCCGTATCCCTGACCGCCTTGGAGACACGCCCAACATTCTTGATCTTTTCCTAACTTCCAACCCTTTAGCTTACTCTGTTAAACTTTCCTCTCCGTTGGGCTCCTCCGATCACAATCTTATTTCTGTTACCTGTCCTATCACTCCAGTGCAGCCTCAGGACCCGCCTAAGCAGAGGTGCTTCTGGCATTTCAACTCTGCTAAGTGGGAGGACCTGAGGCAGTACTATTCTGATTTTCCTT
This sequence comes from Cancer borealis, assembly GCA_036785275.1. NCBI lineage: Eukaryota > Metazoa > Arthropoda > Malacostraca > Decapoda > Cancridae > Cancer > Cancer borealis. The sequence goes on along the minus strand of JAXIVD010000647.1, from coordinate 30,487 downwards.
GGGATGATTATTGCTTCCACGTCAGAGATCCTTCTCTTTGTGCCGAGCGCATAACAGAGGTGATTGTCTCTGGCATGGAGCTATACATTCCTCATACTTTCTCTAATACTAAAGCTAAAAAGTCCTGGTTTAACTCTGCTTGTTCTCGTGCTGTCAATGATAGAGAGGCGGCTCACAAACAGTACCGTAGCCATCCATCTGCTGAAACTCATGCCCTATATATTTCTGCCCGTAATCATGCCAAATCTACTCTCCAACTTACTAAAAACTCTTTCATTAATAGAAAATGTCAAAGTCTTTCCAACTCTAACTCTTCTCGTGATTTCTGGCATCTAACCAATAATATCTCTAACAATTTTACTTCTTCATCTTTCCCTCCTTTACTTCAACCAGATGGCCCCACAACTGTCTCTTCTTTCTCTAAAGCTGAACTCTTCGCTCAAACCTTTGCTACCAACTCTACTTTGGATGATACTGGGTATATTCCTCCTACTCCTCCACCCTCTGACTACTTCATCCCTAAAATTAAAATTCTTTATCATGACGTTTTCTAGGCCCTCTCTGGTCTTGATTCTCGGAAGGCTTACGTTCCGGATGGAGTCCTTCCTGTTGTTCTCAAAAACTGTGCTTCCGAACTCGCTCACTGCCTCGTCAAACTCTTTCGTCTGTGTCTCTCTACTTCTACCTATCCTTCTTGCTGGAAGTTTGCTCACATTCAACCTGTCCCTAAAAAAGGTGACCGCTCCAATCCTTCTAACTACCGCCCTATAGCTTTGATTTCCTGCCTTTCTAAAGCCTTTGAGTATGTCCTTAACAAGAAGATAATGAGGCATCTATCAGCTCACAACCTTCTCTCTGATTGCCAGTATGGTTTCCGTAAAGGCCGATCTACTGGTGATCTTCCTGCTTTCCTAACTGAATCTTGGTCATCTTCTTTTAGGGACTTCGGCGAAACCTTTGCTGTCGGCCTTGACATATCGAAAGCCTTCGATAGAGTCTGGCATAAATCTTAATTTCTAAACTACCCTCCTACGGATTCTATCCTTCTCTCTGTACCTTCATCTCCAGTTTCCTTTCCGACCGGTCTATTGCTGCTGTAGTGGACGGTCACTGTTCTTCTCCTAAAACTATCAACAGTGATGTTCATCAGGGTTCTGTCCTATCACCCACTCTCTTTCTATTATTTATCAATGATCTCCTAAATCTGACTCAATGCCCTATCCACTCCTATACTGATGACATCACCTTGCATTTTTCAACGTCGTACAACCGACGCCCAACCGAACAAGAATTAAATGACTCAAGGCGAGATGCTATAGGACGCTTAACTATTGATCTTTCACTAGTTTCTGATTGGGGCAGACCAAACCTTGTTTTGTTCAATGCCTCAAAAACTCAATTTCTATAACTATCTACTCGACATAACCTTCCAGATAACTATCCCCTCTTCTTCAACGACACTCAACTTCCCCTCTCCTCCACATTAAACACACTCGGTCTATCCTTTACTAAAAATCTAAACTGGCAATTTCATATCTCTACTCTTGCTAAATCAGCTTCCAAGAAGTTAGGTGTCCTATGGCGTCTGCGTCCATTTTTTTCTCCCTCTCAGCTGCTTGCTCTGTACAGGGGCCTTATCCGCCCATGTATGGAGTATGACTCTCATGTCTGGAGGGGCTCAACTCATACAGCTCTTTTAAACAGGGTGGAGTCTAAAGCTTTTCGCCTAATCAACTCTCCTCCTCTAACTGACTGTCTTGACTCTTAAAGTCACCGCCGCAATGTTGCATCTTTATCTATCTTCTACCGCTATTTTCATGCTCTTCTGAACTTGCTAACTGCATGCCTCACCCCCTCCCGCAGTCTCGCTGCACAAGACTTTCTACTTCTTCTCATCCTTATTCTGTCCATCTACCTAATGCAAGAGTTAACCAGTATCTTCACTCTTTCATCCCTTACACTGGTAAACTCTGGAACTCTCTTCCTTTGTCTGTTTTTCCACCTGCCTATGACTTAAAAAGAGGAGTGTCAAGACACCTCTCATACTAAATTGAACTGCCACCCATTTTTTATTTCTCCTACTATCTTCTTTACAGGGTTTGGCAACAAGCGAGATTTTTTTATACCTAATTTTTTTTCCCTTAGCCAGTACTCTTTTAATGTTAAAAAAAAAAAAAAAAAAAAAAATCCTTAAGAATCCTCGGTAAAATGTCGTCCGGCCCTGGCGATTTAGTCTTTTTAAGTCCATCTATTTCCTTGCTAATTACTTCCCTACTTATGACTATTTCGCTTAATTTATCAACCTCTTGTCCCCTAAAGATATGTACTGGCTCCAGTTCCGTACCCGACTCTTTCTTAGAAAATACGGACAAGAAGTATTTATTTAATTCCTTACTAATTTCCTCACCATTTTCTATCAATCTGCCATCCATTCTTTTAAGAGGTCCTATTTTTTCCTTTGTTTTAGCCTTGTACAGCTGATAGAATCCTTATGGGCATCTCTAGCTATCCTAACCTCATAGTTCCTCTTTGCAATCCTAATATCCTTTTTCACTTTCCTAGCTAGGTCATTATACTCCCCTTTTAATTCTCCTATAGAGTCCCCTTTTTAATTCAATTTCCCTTCTATTGCTGCTATTCTTCCATTTTGGATAATTTCTATTTGACCTAATCCTCCTCTTACGGATATACTGTTCTTGCCCTGTATGAATTTCCCTAACTATGCTATTATAATGCAATTCTACCTCAATTTTTTGATCCTCCTCTCTGCCTACTCCTATTCCCTCCCAATCTATACTCTGGAGGTGGTGTCTGAGGTAATTGGCTTTTCTAAAATCTGGTACTAAAGCAGTGTTTTGTTCTACCTTCCTATTTGCATTAATCTTGAACCTAATTTCATGGTGGTCACTAACATCAAATCTAGCTGCTATCTCAACCTGGCTGACCAAAGTTTCATTATTTGTAAAGACCAGATCTAAAATATTTCCCTGTCGCGTTGGTTCCCTTACAAGTTGTATGAAAAAACCATCCTGGACGACATTTAAGAATTCCTCCGAGCACCTGTCTCCTGTCATACTATCCCAGTCTATTCTCCTATAATTAAAGTCCCCCATTATGCACACATTATTATACCTAGATGCCCTTGCAAGCTCCTGCATCAGGGGTGCACAAGCTGCTTCGTCTAAATCCGGAGGACTATATATAATCCCTACAACAAACTTTTTCCCTCCTATAATAATGTCAATCCATAATGATTCCGTATTCCTATCTGTTTTTATTGTGGTATTGACATAGCTATTTAATGTGTTTCTAACGTACAGTGCTACACCTCCCCTCTCCTCCCTTCTATATCCCTGTGAAAAAAGTGTGCCCATCTATTCCTACTTCAGGTAAGAAGTGTTTGCCTGCAATATCTAATCAAGTTTCTGTAATACCTATAATATCTAATTCTTCTACACATGCGATATCTCTAAGTGTGTATATCTTATTTATTACAATTCTACTGTTTGTATAAAAGACACTAAGTTCATGTACCTCCCTCTCTTTACCCCGTCCTATGTCACTATTACCTTTACCTCTATTAATATTTAGTTTCCCTGACTGGACTGCCTAACTGCCCTCTCAAGACACTCACTAAGCTCCTGCACCCCCTTTCTACTGAAGTGTACACCATGCTTGGCATACAGCTCCTGTCTCCCATAGAACCTGCTCCACTCATCCATAAAATCCTCCCCACACATCCTCATCAACCTCTCGTTGAGGTCAAGGATATGTGAGAGCCACCAGCCTCTAATCCCCTGTCTAGGGAGCACCCCTGACACTATACACCTCCTACCACTCTCCTTTATCTCCCTCAGAAGCTCCCTATACCTATCCACTAGCTCCTCTGACTTTACCCTGCCTACATCGTTCACGCCCACGTGAACCACCACTAACGCCTCCCTCCCCGTCCCCTCCACTACTCTCCTGTATCTCTCCTGCACTCCGGCCTCAGGAAGACAACACGTCATCCTCCTCGCCCTGTCGGCCTCATAGAAAGTTTCATCTAAATACTTAATCCTGGAGTCACTCAAAACTAACACTTCCTGCGACCCTTCTAACCTTTCCCTGCCCTTCCTCACCTTCCCATCTTCCTTCCTCTCCTTCCCATCTAACTTCCTCATCACTATCTTCGCCTGTCCTGTCCCCTTCTCCTGCTCCTACTTCTATCATGACCTTTTCCTCCTCCTGTGTAGCTAACAAGCCAAACTTGTTGCTACACTCTACCTCACACAGGGGAGGAAATTTCATCTCACACAAGGGAGGGCTCATCCTCCCTTTCCCTCCCCTATCCACAACCCTCCAATTATCTCCCCCTGTCTCTGACCTGACGCTTGTGACCTGATGCTAGCTTCCTGCCTTACCTCTTGCATCTGTTGCCTCGTCTGTGCCAATAAAACTTTCACTTTCTCTTCCTCTAAAGCATACAAGAGTGCATGTTTGCATGGAGAAGAGGGAAAGTCTGAAAATAAGACATTGAAAAGGAAAGGACTCAGAGGAGAACCCTGTGGGACACCTCTGGTGACTGGGTAAAACCTAGAATAAGAGTTACCTATCACCAGAGAGAAGAACCTGGAAGACAGGAAGGACTGAATCCAATTGAGTGGGGAACCATTGAGTCCCAGGCGGGAAAGTTTTTCAATAATGGTCTTATGTAAAGAGAAGTCAAAAGCTCCTTTGAGATCAAGAAAAACTACCAGAATGTATTGCTTGTGGTTAAATCCTTCCTGAATGTGGTGCTCTAGCTGGAGCAGGGCATCCAGGGTGCCCCGGTGAGGACGAAAGCCAAACATGTTAGGGGGAAGAAGGTGTTTGTGTTCCAACAATACCTTACTGAAGTTAGAGAGTAGACTGATGGGCCTGTAGGAGGAAGCCTCCGACGGGTCCTTGCCAGGTTTGAAAATAGGAATTGTGATGGCATGACGCGACACAGAAGGGAACGTGCCAGATACCCAGCTGGCGTTGAACACGTTCAGGAGGAGGAGGACCAGAGGATCTGGGAGAAGGGTCAGGGGAGCCGAGGACAGTGTGTATGTTGGAGGCAAGCCACTCGGCTTTTTGGACATTATTGACAAGGAGAACGCCGTTACTTCACTTGTTTACTTTGTAGAATTTCGTCCTTAGTGGACACAGCTAAGGTGGACCTCTGCTGCGACCAGGCAGCTCTACTTCTTCGGCCCTCCACAGGTTGATGATGGAGTTGCTTGTAGTGCTGGGGTAGCTTAGTTTTGGGGGTTCATCTGGTACTGCTGCTAGCCATCTGTCCAATTGATGCTTGAATTGGTCGCTTGTGACCCCTGACAGATCTCTGATGGCCTTTGGTACAGCATTGAACAGACGTGTCCCATTCATCGCGAAGGAATTGTGTACTATGCTTCCTATTCTTTGTGAGATGGCCTCGGTTCTCCTGACATAGTGTAATGCCCGAAATCTTTAAGTCTTGTACAGTCATTCCCCCATTCCCTAAATCAGTTTTCTATGAAAAGAAAATTACTTCCTTATACTCGATTAATTAATATTCATTTACAATTAAAATTAAACTCCATATCTTAAAGTAATTAACTTAACTAGCTTCCCTTTCACAAGCTTCTATTAAGAAAGATGATGCAATATTTCCTCATATGAGGTAATCACAGAGTCTTCGCGCCAAATTCCAGCTGAGTGATCAAATGATCAAAATGTTTCCCATGTATTATACGAAAAATCAAATTCATTAGCTTAAATAGTAACACTTTTTCTACACCAAAAGTAATTCTGTATAAGCTAGTAAAAATCTCATATCTCAATAATCAATGATTAAAGTAATCAAATGTAAGAAAATACTTAACAAGTTACCCCAAAGACGCCACTCTCTGGTTCTTCCGCCTTCCCTTGTGAAAAAGACGCTAGTTTGGTCTCAACTCCCATCCCTCCCGCAGGTCGGTAAATCTCTTGGGTGAAATCTGTTAATATTTGCTAAATCCTTTGTCATTCAGTGTTCTCATATATCCAATAATCTTCCCTTTGAATATGTCAACTCATTTAAAGTCCTCTTAAGGCAGATTATTAATTGATAATAGTAATTTTTTCATCTCTATTATGTGACTTCTCAAACCGCATGGTGCCCCCTTTTTTCTCCCTTAGATATATTTCATTTTTCACTATGTATTCTTTTCACTTTAATATTTATGTTATATTATTCATATATTATCTCATTTTTGTTTGTTGGAAGTGAATTGTTGCCAGTCTGGTCTCACCTCTCATCCCTCCCGCAGGTTCCACCCCAGTGCCACACAACACGTACAGTCACACACACATACACATTCACACACATCCCTGTCCCCTTCCAGACGTGTCTCCCATTAGTCATAATATTATTAACAACAGCATTATGTTATGTTGATAATGTGTTTTGATTAGGAACAAGTTCGGAAACCTGGAAAGTGAGTATATGTTCAGTGTTAGAACCAGGACAGATTGTGTTTCGAAATTATTCTATGTGTTAATCAAAGTGAAATTAACGTGTAGAGTGACCAACAGCTTTATTGAGGTCTCTTGTACCAAATAAACTGAAACGTGTCAATCAGATTATCAAAGTTTGTGTAACATTATTGGGTTTATTGTCAAGTTTGTCTTGTACTCTTTCGTTTAATGTGTTGATCTTACAAATTATTATCTATATTATCATGTGAAAAGTAATTCTTACTCTTTTGGCAAATAATAATTATAGCAAAATTGGAAGTTATTTCATTAGTAACATATGTCTTCCCCAGTGGTAACCAGAGTGACTCCTTGTAGCTAAGATTTATTACAACCAAAATTACAACAACAACAACAACCAGTGGCCAACTTTCGAAAGGGTTCCTATTTCCCTCAAAATAGGTGGTGGCAGCCTAATTACCAACCCGCGTAATAACATCTTTTATAAACCCTAGAGCATGATCAAGGGGGAGATGGTAACATAACAACATCGTACATGAAATAATAATAATAATAAAATTTTTCTATAAAAAATAATCTGAGAAACCTCCCCCGGCATGACATAGCATAGTCGCCCTCTTCTTGGATGTTCATTTATTTGGATTCCTACATTCGGGACAATTCTTTCCAAGGTCTTCCACACATAGATAATTGTGTAGCGTTCTCTTCTCCTTTGAAGGAAGTATAGATTTAGTGCCTTTAGCCTCTCCCAGTAGTTTAAGTGCTGCACACTGCTGATTCTGCTGGTGAAGCTTCTCCGTACGGCCTCCACTTTTATTATTTCACCTCTTCTGTGGGGTGACCATAGCTGACAGCAGTATTCTATCCTGGGAAGGACCAGTGCTTTCCAGAAGGTCAACATACAGAATTTTGTTCGTGTTTGGAAGGTTCTCAATATCCACCCTGTAAGCTTTTTGGCTGTCTGAGTGATGCTGTTTATGTGATGGGTGAGCGGAGCATCTTCACTCATGTTAATTCCCAGGTCCCTCACAAATTCATTGGAGTTGATGGTTTGTTGGTGGGCCTGGTAGTTGGTGTTCTGTTTAATGTTTTGAAGGGGACCATACCTCATTAGCTCGAACTTGTCCTCATTCATTTCCATGTTGTTTTCTAGTGCCCAGTTCAGTATTCGATTTAGATCTGCCTGTAGCAGAATCACATCATCTTCTGTCTCTACTTTCTTTTTTATCCTTGTGTCGTCAGCAAAGGAGGTGGCATTGGAGTGATGGAGTTCTGCATCGATATCTCATAATCATAAGAACAACAGGGGCCCTAACACAGACCCCTGTGGGACTCCACTCCTCACGACACTAGGCTCAGAAAGGTGACCTTGGACTGATACTCTTTGCCTCCTTCCTGTCAGAAAACTATGCATCCATTTCCCCAGGTTTCCATGGATGCCAATGTCTCTGAGTTTTCTGAGCACAATTCCATGGTCGACTTTGTCGAACGCCTTAGCAAAATCTAGGTAGATGACGTCGACATTTTT
>JAXIVD010000646.1:125000-132202 GCA_036785275.1 Cancer borealis | reverse complement strand
ATAGCATATACATGCAGCTTTGCCTCTTCCAATTTTTTTTCCCTATTAAACAACCTATTCATTCCTATTAAACATTCCTATTAAACAACAGTAACATTCATACTGCAACCACTGTCATTCAAAAGGCATTTCTGTCACCTCTTATCTTTTTGTCTCCACCTCTTCATTGGCTGGTAGCTAAGTGTATTTAGTTCTCTTAACTCAAGGTAATCAAAATGCTAATATAGAATAATGTAATAAAATGCTAGGATCAAGTGTTGAGAGATAGTGAATTGGTTGGAGTGTGCAAGGATGAGGTGCATGGTCAGAAGGAAATAAAGACTTCTGCTAAAGGACACCATGCCTCAAGAGAGTTCCAAAGAATAGGCATCAGAGTAGATAATGCTGCACCGATGTGATTACCTCAAGAAGGCAGGCTGGGATGTGTCTACCATCAAACAGTTAGTGGTGGGATCTGAGATGCTGTCATATCCATTCAATGTGTGTGCTTTTCAACTAATGTTCTGCTCAACCAAATGAGTTTGTTTCTCTAGTTGACATTGATAAGTTTAAAGCAAAATTCAACACTTTCCTGTTAACTCATTAGGCATTGTCTTGTTGTTCCCTTTTCTTTTATTTCTTATTTTAATGTTTTTTTTTATTTACATATTAATTTCTGCTCATTGAGGGGACTGATTTTCCCTTTTGACCTTTCGTGGATTTTGATACTACTACTACTACTACTAGTACTACTACTACTACTACTACTACTAATAATAATAATAATAATAATAAATGACTTCTTGCATTGATATGTCTCTCACTTGTGTTCTGCTTGCATTAAATAGAGCAGGATAACTGGACTGACTTATTGCAGTAAAATATACTTACAGGAAGACCCTGATGAAGCAAACTACAATTCCAATCAGCTCTTCAAAAATCTGTACACTGAAAGCAAGTAAGCCTTAACATGTTTTTGTTCTCATGCAAAATGATACATTGATTATCTGCTCTGGTTTCCGTTATAAGATGAGTTTTTGATTTTGGACTGACTTCGGCTTTGGTTTGGGTTATCTGAGTCGTAGGGATGTGGTGATCCCATTGCCATCACGCACCACGCTGTGAGGTTATATTACCATAAAAGTGCCCAGTGTTGATGGTTTCTTGATATTAAATTTAATTGTGAATCCCTTTGATTGAAAACTGTACTTACTTGAGGGGAGCTTAAGGATGGGGATATAGCCTTTGTGGCACCAAAAATTCTTGACAAGCAAGTATCATGCGAGAGAGGCTGTACCATATAGACATAAAGCCTTCCTTTCAAAACAGTGGTGATGATAATATTGATGTTTATGGATGAATTTATTGATCCTCTAAGAAAATCTATGAAGCCTTAATGCAAAACATGGGAAGGGCCTGGTGGCATGAAAGGGATGGTTAGATAGTGTTCGGTGTTGTGGACGATGCAAAGCCATAAAGAGTGGCTATTCCAGGCTACACATCCTTTTTTATATTTCGTTAGAACAAACTCACCTTCCAGGCACAACCTTATAGGCTATTTCACCACACTGTATACAGGCATTATGGTAAATTATATTTATTCTTATGTGTGGGTCAGGGTTGTTATGAGAATCTCACTTTTATCCATATTATCCCCATCATAGAATAAAAACAGTGTTGGAACCATATATCCTACCATTGCAAAGACTCTGTCAGAAGTTATCAGACACCAAGTTAAGAGAGAACATAAATAATTTGGGTGCATTTGTCCAGCTTTAAAGGGGATTATAAAAATTACATAACACGATGTTGTAACTGCTGGAAATAAGCTGCTGAACAGAATTTATATCTGATATTAGGTGGCAATATTTATAGGGAACTTATGTATTTACATTTGCTTACATGAAAACTAAAAAACATAATTTAGAGAAACAAATGAACTGGAAATGAAATCTGTTGATTATTGATCCCTTAAAAGCAGACAATAGAAGAATTTCAGGTCAGTTTTCAATTTGTTTTAAACTGGGTCTTGAAGGACTTCAAGGTAAAGAAAATAAAAAAGACGGCATTCCGTGGTATACCAGTGAAAGGGATGAAAAATGCTGCTTAATTCTTGCATTAATAGGGTAGATAGAATAGGGATGGAAGGAGGTAGAAAGTCTTGTGCAGTAGGATCACAGGAGGAGGATAAGCATGCAGGTAGCAAGTTCAGAAAAGCAGTAACTATGAAAGTAACCAAAGAAGATAGCAGGAGATTTGACATCATAATGGACTGTGAAACACTGAAGACAGCTAGCTAAGAGGAGTTGATTAGGCTAATAGCCTTTGAATCCATCCAATTCAGAAGTGATGTTTAGATGGAGCCCTTCTTTCCTCAAACCCGAGAAGTGCACCCAATACATGGTTAGACAAGGCCTTTATATAGAGTGTCAGCTTTTGGGATGAGAGTAAAAATCAATAGAAGACAAAGAACGCAGTTTCATGAAAACAGGGTCTGGCAACAAGCGGGATTTTTTTTATATACTTAATTTATTTTTCCCTTAGCCGGTACCCTTTTAATGTAAAAGTAAAAGTTGAAGTATGAAATTTCTCAAGTTAAGATTCTCAGTGAGGAGCAACAACCTAAGGATGTTCAGTCATTGAGTTGTGTTTCATTGATCTATCTATACTAGGCTGTTATCCCTCTAAAAGAGGATAGCCAAGTGTTCATGGAGACATTACTCTCCTCTCCCCCTCTGCGTCTTGTCTTTTCATAGATTATACAGGAGAGGTTTCCCTCCCCCCCTTGTTCCATCCTTGGTGTCACCTTTTATGAATCACAGCCATTACGGTGGTAGAATTCTTGTCACTACCACCAAAGGGGTTTTATTTATGGTTGAAGAATTTCAGTTTGCAAAAAATTCAATATCAAAGTTTTCCTTGTCCTATTCAGAAATTAGGCACTATATTGTGTCTAGAGGAGTCAGATCATGAATTATGAGATTTACTTAATGCACTGAAATTCAGTATTGGCTGTTTTATGCTTATTAAGAGAAATAAAAACAAGTGACTGTTCAGTCACATAAATAAAAATTCAGGTATTATATACTACATTAGTTTGGCTATTTTTTGTATATATGTCTTGGTACATTGATACATTTTTTATTTCTTTTGTACAGGAAACAAGTTTCAGACCTCAACCAGTCACTGCATCAGGCACAGTTTGCCAAAGTGATGCTGAGTGACCGCATCTTGCAGCTACAGAGAAAGCTAAGGCAGATGGAAGCAGCTCGAGATGCCTCAAATGGGGAGGTGATTAGACTTAGAGTCAAGCTAGATGACTTGATGTCCAAGAAAGGAGAGAAGACAGGTATGTAGTGCAAGGGTCACTTTAAATTGGAACACATGGAAACCTTCCATTTCATTAGACCACCATTAGACCATTCATTAGACTCTTACGGCCTTACACTAAGAATTACATTTGATTCACTCCCCTCCCTGCTCACCCAGTGCTCCATTTCCCCCTAACAGCTAACTCTATGTATATGCGTGATATGCACCAAAACCCGCGCATTAAGATCAGAATCAGAATCACCAATTCTTGTGCCTAATTGTTAAATATTATTTTGAGTTATTAATGGAAATTGTTTCACAGAAAATTGGTGGCATGTGAGAAAAACACATGATATAAGTGACTTGCATTTTAATTCTGTTTCAGGCAGGGACAGAACATTTTCAATTTGACACCTCTGAAAAAAGAGACCAAAAACTATATGTTTTATGTTGATTCATTAGAAAGAGATTTGACAGGGTACATAGAGAAGTGATCTGGTCAACTAAAGTGGCAAGTATAGATAATAATGAACTTGTACACTCTTCAAGGACAAGTGTAATAGTAAATGGCTTGCAAAGAGAAGAGTTTGTGGTAAATGTGGGTGTAGACCAAAAGTCAGTGCTGAGTCCCTTACTTTTCATAAGTCTATATACCCAGCTGACATCATCTTTTAGGTGGATAACAAGCTGATATATGGATAGATAGATATCCCCCTTAAAAGAGGTAGGCAAGCCAAGGTGTCTACATACATACATCTACATGCCTGGTGCCAAAAATCGTTGTTTTAGTTAGTTATGATGTATTGCAGGTGTTTCAAACCTATGTCCAGTGCCTTTTTTGATGTAACATTGAACCTCAACTGTTAAATATTGGATAGTTTGAGTAAAATGCCAATTTTGCTTGTAGCATTTAAAACAGTAGTTAAATGATAAAGTTAGAAGTGGCAAGCAATAATATTGGAAATAAGTCCCTGTAATATAATAAGAAATTTTATTCCCTGAGATATAATTGGTGTGCAGTGATGCAGAAGCTTGTAAGAATATGATGTTAATTTCCCTTCCAACAATGAAAGGCTTTGCCCACACATACATATGAAAAGTAGGCTGATGTATGAAATTCGTCATGCTTTATAATAGTGAAACTTAGCCTGTTGAGGACTTAGAAATGACAGAACTTGATATGTAAGTCACACATAACCGTGTAGTTTGTAGAATGCAGTTAACCAATGAGAGCTGACAGCTTACCTTCAAAAATTATTAGTCAACAACCTAGTCACCATATTAATGTGTTTACAAGATGATAATTTATTTTCCTTCACTTTAATAATTCCATCCTCTTGGAAGGTAATTTGTTCTGCAGTTATCCAGCATTATTTATTTATTTTTAATTTTTTTATGTATATATTTATTATTATTATTATTTATTTATTTATTTATTTATTTATTTTATTTTATTTTATTTTTTTCAGGTACTGACATCAAAGAAGTTAAACGAGTGGTTGAGAAGCTCCCTGGCTTTGATGCACAGCAGCCCACCACCTGCAACATTACGGAGTCAGAGACCACAACACTAGAGGAGGCCATGCCACTCAAGGAAAAGCTGTTGGACCCAACAACTATACAGGAAATTACAAAGTGCACCAAGAATATCAGTAAGTGTGAACTATGTTTGGAAAAAAAAGGAGAGAGAGATATTACAGGTATTACAATGATATACATTTGTGTTACCTATAAGTTACAGTAATATAGGTATGAAATAATGTGGTAACAACTTTCATGAATTATGTATGACATCAAAAATATATACAGGTATGATAGTTCGAGACTGTTCTTTTAGCTGTCATTTGTGCAGAAGTCAGGGTAAGACCTCAGTGTTTGTAGCAGTATATTTACAAAGTGAACTGCTAAATCAGCTAGGATGGGTGAAGGCACTGTACATTGCTCCCTTAGTATATTCACTTTATCACAGTGGCGTAGGTAGTGTTTTAGTGGGTGTCCTTCACGTTGGTTACAAAGTTTGCACTGTCTCTTATTGTCTTATTGTGTGGCAATTCCAATTTGCCACCTGTAAGGATACTCCAAGCGTCTCCTTGATCTCACTACCTCACTACCTGGTAATTCCCCGAGGGACCTGTTAGCTTCCGCTCCCTGCCTGCACTGCATCTAGCCAGCGAGCCCCCCCCCCCCCCCCCCCCCCCCCCCCCCCCCCCCGGATCTACCTTGACGTGGTGCTGGGGCTTGCGTGTCCGTCAGGGCCGACAAGATGATCCCGACCGTAGGCTGGTGTGGGTCACCGGTGCTGCCCGCCAGGAGGGATCGCCCGTCGTGGGCCGTCCTGTGTTGGCTGGAGGGTGCCTGGGCCGGTAGGCATTGAGGCCGGGGTCTTTGCTCGCCGCTGCGGGGCAAACTTTCGATGCCACAAGGGCTGCCTTTTGAACCGGGTAGTCCTGTGGGGGACGAGGTACCCCGTCCCGGGCAGCAGCGCTCGGCCCCTTTTGCTGATCTGGTAGGCGGTTTACCCGTGATCCCCGATGCCATTCTTACAATTCATATCAGTTTATGGATAAGAAAACTTCACTTTGCCTCCCTCGAGTGGTACCCGACCAGTCCCTCGAGGCCTCTGCTGCTGGTCGCCCCCTCCCTGACGCCTCTGCCTGCCCAATGAACCTGGCCTCGACTTCTCTGCCTTTTCCTCAGACCCCTACTACTATATCATCTTCTACTCCCCCTACTCTCCCTTGTACCCTTGCCCCCTCCACAGATTCTCATGCTACTTCATCCTCCACGTCCGCTGCTACACCTTGTCCCCCCGGGGTCGCCAGAAATATCCCACCAATGTAGCTTGGATCTCCTTTAAGCGCCATGAACTTCCTACTCATGTCTACGTTGGGGGCATCATGCTCCCCGTCCGGCCTTATGTTCCTCCACCTCGCCAGTGCCGAAACTGTTGGCGCTTTGGACACCCAGAAAAACACTGCCGCTCCGCTCTCCGTTGCCCTTTGTGTGGCTTTACCCACACCCACGATCAATGCCCTGCTACTACCCGGCGCTGCTGCAATTGTGGTGGCCCTCATAATGCTCTACCGCGGCTGCCCAGCTTATAAGTTTGAGGCTGAGGTCGCTGGTATTCGCTTCCATGGCAGTCTCACATTACGTGAGGCACGTCAGGAAGCCCGTCGCCTAGGATTCACCCCCTCTCCTCGCCATGTCGCTGACTCTGCCTCTCACTCTCCAGCCACGTCCTCTTCTTCCTGCCCCGGTCCTCGGCCTTCCTCCCCTATCCCTCCTTCCACCCATCCCTCTCCTCTACCTCCTTCCTCTTCCTTCTCCCGCTCCACCCTCCATCCTCCATCTCCTGCTCTAATTCTTTAGCTGTCCTTGACCCTGATACTCCTACCTCCACCACTGCCCGTACTCCTGTCCCTCCCTCTCCATGCCCCCAGCGCTCCCACTCTACCAAGCGACACCACCACTCTGAAGCTTTGGTCTCCCCTCCCCCACCAACCCCCTCTCCCGCCTTGATTTCTTCGCCCCCTCTCCACCTCTCTAAAAAGACTCGCCCTGCACCTTCCTCGCCCGCTCCTTCCGAGGGTGATACCCTCGATGCCATCGTTGCGTTCATAAAGAACACGGCTCCCTTATCCTCCCCTCCTACCTCCTTGTCCCCTTCCCTCTCGGCCCCTCCCGGCCCCTCCTATCCAGGTCGTGGCTTCTGTTCACCCCCCTCCCAAGCATCTCCCTCCTACCCCGACTCCCCCTCCTCCACCTTCTTCCTCGGCTGTCTCCCCTTTCCGACCACCACCCTCTCGTCCTACCCCGCCTGTTCTTCTGTGCAGTCCCCTTCGTCTGCCCCTCCTCCACCTTCCTCTGCTGCCCCATCTCTCCTCTCTCTTCCCCTACCACCTGGCTAC
>JAXIVD010000646.1:32500-117500 GCA_036785275.1 Cancer borealis | reverse complement strand
GACACCAATTTTGTCTTCATCCAACCTGGGATTCGAACACAGGACATCCCAATTGTGAGCCAAGTGCGTTATCACTACACCACTGGGTTGCTATATTATTATGTAATATAAAATAATACAAAAGGCATGCACGCACATACACACTTAGAAAGAATACAGAGAATAGCAACTAATATGGTGCCAGAATTGAAAGATCTTGCACATGATTAAAGATTAAAGGAAATGCAACTAAACACACTTGAAGAGAGAGGAGAAAGAGGATACTTAATAACAATATATAAACTGATGAACAACTAGGAAGAAACAGATAGAAAAGATCGAATATTGAGAAGAAATGGAAAAGCTGGAAATCTAAAGGGGCAAGAAAAAATTGCAAAAATGAATATGGTTAAATGACAAAGAAGTTTTCCTCAAAGAAGTAAAGATACTTGGAAAGGACTGAACAAAGACATGATAATAGCAAAAAATGTACATCAACTGAAGGAAAAACTGGACAAATGTAGATACGGAGACAGAATCACACGAGTGTAGCTTAGGCCCTGTATACTACAACTAGGTAAATACACTGACACACATCAGTACCATCAGCAGGAATCCTTCATCTTGATGTCGTCATCATCAAGATGAAGGATTCTGAAAATTGACAATACTTCCTATAGCCGATTGTACAAATATTTATTAGTGGATCTAATTTGCTATGCTATGGAGTTATTGAGAGACCACCATGAACACTCTGATCTTTATTAATATTTAGAAACTGTAAACAAAAAGTTATTATTGATGTAATTTACAGTGAACAATACTTCAATACCAAAATGTGATATTAAGTTAAATAACAAGAGATGTTTTGACGCATTGGTGCAGCCACAATATCATTTATTCTTCCAACATATTTAGTGTTTATAAAGTGCTTCAAACAGCTGCAATAACTGAACCTTTTAAAATTATTTACAATACTGGAGGAATAAACTCCATGGATACACTCATAATTCATATCTCACCTTAATCACAGTACATTATGACTGTGATCATGACAAGTCTCTTTATACATCTACCCACCATTCACTTAATTCCCATTACTGCCTCCGACTACACAAACAGAAGGAAGCCACAGAATTTAAAATGGAAAGTAATAGTCAAAGACCATAAGTTTACCCAGTGAAACAAGCCAAATATCATTCATGGATGTCAAATTTTCCAAACTACATTACTCAAGTCCTTTTTATCTACATATACTTCTCATGCTAGTTTCCCAGACATACTTAACATGAAGCTGCTAGCACACAAGTTACTTCCACAATAGCTGTGCCTGATACCTTATCTCCTGTTAGTGGACCCTAAGCCCCTCTTGCCTGTAAACAAGTGTTTGGGCTTCAGATCATAGACGTGCCGGTCACCTTCACCCTTGCGACCATCCTTGTTCATGGTATTCTGGGCCTTCTTGCCTATCTTATTCATTTTCTTAGCCATCTGTTGGAAAATAATTTATAAATTGTAAATGTGAACCAAAGTTGGTGGATTACTGTACAATACTTCAAAATATCTTAGATGCATCTTGTGTAACTGTACTGTATACACACACACCTGGTCAGCAGGTCACAACTCCTGACTAATAACTCAGTATCTACTCAATGCTAGGTGACCAAGGGCTATGGTCACTTGGGAACTAAACCTTGTGTCACTCAATTGTGGGCCATATGTGTTATCATTATATTATGGAGCAACATTATGTTGTTCCTGGCATGCGAATTAATAATACGGCATGGTGAGGATTTAAATTGATCTTCTCCTGTGGGCTCACCCGATAGTGTGTGAGTCCACTTGGCCATGCCATGCCATGCCAAGGAGACTCCTATTTCTTAACTAAAAATTTTGATAAAAAAAATAGTCTTATACAAGGAAAACTATGGTGCATACATTTTTTCCTGTTTCCCAACAACTCTCAGCTATCTCTTCTTTCTTTATTTTTTCTTTTACATCTAATCTTCCCTCAACATTTATTGCACTGTCACTTCTATCTTCCAGTAGCTTTTTTTCTCAATGAAAAAAGGATCTTCAGCATTCTGATGTGTGATGCTGAGACTCGCAACTTGAACACAAGCTATAGAGTCTGGAGAGGAGAGAATTGCAAGGGATAGAGCTGAGTGGCTTATCACCAGGTAAAGAAATTGGAGATAAGCAGGATCACCTCTCCTTTCCTACATTCTCTTATTTTTTTCTCTCTCCATATTCACCATGTCTTGCATCTTTATTTTCAGCTTTCCTTTCTTTCTTCATGTACTCTCTATTGAATATCTATTGTGTTGCTTCTCCTATCTTGTTTATTTTCTTCACCTTCTCTTTTTTTCTCTTATGGCTGCCACTACTATTACTTTCTTGTATATGATAGTTGCTTAGGCATTCTGCTGTGTGTAGATGCGGGCAGCACGTATGCTGAGAAATCCTTAAGAGCACTAAAATTTTCTTTACCACAAGGGAGCTGTGTATAGTCTTTCACACATTACCATACTATTCTTAAATAGTACTAGGAGGAAAAAAATTAATTAATTAATTAAATAAAATTAAAAAAACCCTTAAACCTGTAACTGTAACTCAACCAATCCCACACCAATCATGAACTAGTCATGTAACCCTAAAATTCCACTTAAGAAAACAGAAAAAGATAAGATCAAATAAAGAGTGCATGCATAGAAAAAATAAATATATATATATATATATATATTACCTTGACATCTCGTACTCCAGACTGATCACGAGGAGTCTTTGAGCTGGAGCGAACCCTTCCTTCAGAGTCCATGCGAGCCTTCTTGAGAGGAGGACGACTCCGAGAAGTGCTACGAGTGCGGGTGAAGTGGCAGCCCTTCACCTCAGACATGTCCACACCCAAGTCCTCAAACTCTGACCTGAGCCGTGACACCGACCGCTCTCGTTCCCTCTTCTTGGTAACACGGGGCATCACTGCCTTGCCTCGGGGTTTGTCAATCCTGGCATTAATGGAATTGATGACTTTCTTCTCCCTGATCTTTCCAGCAAGGCGGTGGATCTCCTTCATGGCCTCATCTTCTTCCTGAATGTCATATTTGTAGAAGCCGTTCTTCTCACGTTCCTCTTCCTCTGCCTCCAGCTCCTCTAATTTCTATAGGGATAGATGAGAAGTATTAGTAATCTGCCTTACAGGTTGCATGAGATTGATTCCTGTCACTTATTATGGTGAGAAGTATTAGTAATCTGCCTTACAGGTTGCATGAGATTAATTCCTGTCAGTTATTATCCTCATTCTCTTCCTCTCCTCTATGCTTGGCTCATGGCCAATAGGTTGTGAGTTCAATTCTGGCTCACGGCAGCTTCTTGGTGAGAGGGATAGTGCTCCCGTTAAGCCTCGGATAACAATTCCCAAATAGGGTTAAATTACCTCAGGGGGTAACAACAGCCTTTAGGAAAGTTTAGGTGAAAGGGGGTGGGAGTAATGGGCTTGTAGCTAAGCATTTTAGAAAAATTGGAGCAATGGCCATAAGTAATTGGGAACCGCGGTTCTATAGCTACCTAGCTTGAGGATTATTTAATCTACTTTAATCTCTTCTCTACTCTATGCCACTCCTCTCCTCTTCCCTTCCTTCCTCTTCTCTCTTCTAGATCCTATTGGCAACTCAGCTCATCCTCTCACACTCACCTTAAGAATATCAGGATCCACAAAGTCTGCCACATTGTAGCCTTCCCAGAACTGAGGAATTTTGTCATATTTCCATTCATCATTTTCCAGATCCTTATTCTTGTTCAGGTCAAGGGAATAGTCATCCTGCAGTTCCTCTTCTATATCCTTCTCCAACTTTTTCTTTGTCACTTCCATGGGCTCCTCCCCAGTCTCATTCTTCTTCTCCCTGGCCTTCAGTACATTCTCTGTGTGAAGGGTGTATGTGTACTAACTGCATGAGCACCTGATGCAATTTTTTTCTCTTAAACATACAAAAGCCTCTATTCAAAGAAAACATACATGACTTTTATCTATATATCTGACTATTTTCTATGATGCCTTTTCCCTGAAACCCTCATGAAAGGCTATGGTAGAAGAATCCACTTGCTTCTGAAAACCAAAAAACTCAAAAAAAAAAAACTCCATGAAAATTGTTTACAAGATTGGGGTTCTTATAGGATGGTTTCTGTGGCGGGAAGAGTAGGTTTTGGGGCGGTATTTGGCATCCTACCAGTCAGATATGCGCCTGTTGCTCAGATATTTTTTCATTTATTACATTTTGAAAACTGAAAATGTCAAAAAGCTGCAAGTTCACCTATGGTTGAGAGTGAAAAGCAGGAAAGGAAGCATATGATAGCACAGAAACTAGTTATTGCAGAAGCTTATTCATGGTGTATCTGCAGCATCTTACTGAGGATATGGTGGTAGGAATTACCACCACATATGACTTAAAGAAACAGACAAATTGTTGAAGTATTACAGCGACAGTGATAACCAGAAACTAATGAAAAATAGGAAAACATTGCATAGAAAAAAAAAATCTTGACTATATAGAAGTGGTGGTACTGCTGCTTTAATGGCCATAAAATAAGCAAAAAAATACCATAAAGAACTGAACTTTGAAAGCGAGCATGAATATTCATCTGGTGGGAGTTAAAAGAATTCTACCACCATAATCCCTGTGGTTTGTAAAAAGGTGACAAAAGGGATGGAGTGAGGGGTCTGGGAAGTCCCTCATCTGTATACTCTCCTACAAAAAGACACGATACAGAGGGAAAGGGATAGTTGTCCCCCTGAATCCTGGCGTACCTTGTCTTGGCTACCTCCCTTCAGGGGGATAACAGCTGGGTATATACAAAAAATATATATTTATAAATAAAAAAATTAAAGTCAATTGTCATCTTATAATTTATGATGACACCGCCAACACAGACATAACTGCGATGGTGTTAATGTCAACGTGTTGGTGGCATCCTTCCTTGAACCTTTACTATATTTTCCTCATTACTAACATGATTAACAAATAAAAATATTATTAACATCACACCAACACTGCTGACATCCCCCCAAGACTTAGAGTGTAGATTATGTCCCTGTATCTTATTTTTACACTCCATTCTCTCTCTCAAATAATCCAGTGCTCAATCTTAATCACATGTCCACATCACACAGTTTAAGGTAAAAAGAGAGGCTAGGGCCAAAGAACACATGAATGACTGTACTACATTGACCACTCATGTGCATCACAACCATTTCATCTTATGCCACATATGATCAATCACATTGAAATTTAGTTAAAACTGGCAACACACCTTAAGCAAAGAGCTGATTAATCCCATTAGAAATGTCAAAATATCCATAGAAATGCTACAACTCAAACTCTTTCTACTTCTGCTTTAACCCACAACATTACAGATGGAAAACCCAATAGATCACTCTTGCCACAAGTATGCAATGTATTTCCTCCTGCCATAGAACACATCTCACCTGGAATAAAGGGAGTACGTTCCTTCTGGTCCCGTGGGGCTGGCATGGCAACATGGACACGGTTTAGGATGGAGTCAGCTTTCTTGGTGCGCATTTTGGCATCCACACGCATTGCTAGAAGACGGTCACAGGCCTAAGGAAAGGATGGAGGAAAAACAAATGTTACAAGGATGTATTCTGGGTGCTGACTCTGTAATGTTTGGGCTCAAAGAACTTCAATTACATCTCAATGATGATGTGTACACATTAAATTAAGCAATTTTTGCTCTTGAAATGTCTTGATCAAATATTCATTCTTATTTTTTTTACCATATGCCTCACAAAGTTTCTGTAATAATTATCATTGAGGTGTTTATATAATATTGGAAATGCAGAGTCTCATCCTCATACAAAGATGACCCAAAGTCACCAAAGGATAACAAGTACAAAGTCATGTCACTTCTAGTGGTAGGATGGTGCATCAACAGGAGAAAATCAAGAGGATGTGATGAAAGCAATTGTACTTTTGCAGAATGGAAAGGCAGGAGTAATACCATGAAGGAGAGACTCTGATCGAATGGATGTAAAAGATATGTGCATTAGCATGGGAAGAATGTATTGCAACACTATCATGATCATTATTGTTTTGAAAGGCAAGTTCCATGTTCACATAACTTTATGCTCTCTACATGACTCCTCTCCTCCGACAGTCCTGTTATGTTAGACTTGCCATTTGACTTTCATCTCTATGCTATCCATATTTTATCTATATTAATAATGAGAACTTAACCAGTATCTCCACTTTATCCTTTTCACTGGTTACCTCTGTAACACTGTCCTACTTTGCTTTCTATCTTTCTATGACAAACTCCTTCAATACAGAAGTATCAGCATGCATGAAGAATAATATCACTTACCTCCTCATTATTTCTCTGTTGCCAGTCATAAAGGATCTCACCTACACCAGACATACAAAAGATGAAGGCTATTCATTACTTTCTTTTTTTATTATTTCTCTGTTGACCCTCATGATGAACATGATGAACAGACACATACAAAAAATTAAGGCAATTCATCACTTTCCTACTGGTCATGTTATTTGTGTTGCCTTTCATAATGGCCCACCACACCTATAAGAGTACCCAACTTTAGTTAGCTTTTGCCATTCACCTCCTTCTTTATCTCCATGACACCCTTCTCTGTAAGGGTTGACATCTGCATCACTGGCACTCCATCAC
The DNA here is from genome assembly GCA_036785275.1 of Cancer borealis. Lineage (NCBI taxonomy): Eukaryota > Metazoa > Arthropoda > Malacostraca > Decapoda > Cancridae > Cancer > Cancer borealis. The sequence goes on along the minus strand of JAXIVD010000646.1, from coordinate 110,825 downwards.
GCTCCAGCTGAGACACCAAGGCACGCTTCTCAGGGAAGTTTTGCTCCAGCTCTTCCAGAGTGGTGACATCCACCTTGTTGCACGCCACGATCAACGGCTGAAATGCACACTTACTGACTTGCTTGCTCTTAAGAAAACAATTGACATGTGACAGTAGGATCAAGACTATTAGATCACATCATAAATCCAAGAGGTTTCAAAGATGTATTTACTTGTCCTGTAAGAAACAGGTTGCTGTCAACATTATTCAATCTATGTTCTGATAGTTCTTTAGTTAGGTCATGCTCACAATGTTTCCTAACAGATGCTACTATCATTCCTTGGTTATTTCAGATAAATCAGTACTGTGGTGTGCTGGGGCTCCAAGAACATTACCACTGTATTCCGCGGCTCATAAAAGGCAACCAAAAGGGACAAAGCGAGGGGTCTGGGAAGCCCCTCCTGTGTATTCTCTCCAACAAAAAGACAGCACACAAAGGGAGAGGACAAAGTAGTCTCCCTGAACCCTAAATGCTGTCTCAGTTACCATCTTTTAATAAATAAGCCATGTAAACAAATAGATGGGTACAGATATTCTCTCTCTCTCTTTCTTTTATATATATATATATATATATATATATATATATATATATATATATATATATATATATATATATATATATTATATATATATATATATATATATATATATATATATATATATATATATATATATATATAAAATCTAAAAAAAATTCATGGTCCTAATTAAATTAGCATAGTGCTTATAGCTACAAAGTCACTCTATACTGCAAGCACTTCTTTACTTATTGTGTGGCAAGACCCAGAGCCGAATGCACTCTGCTCTGCTTGACTATATAGTCGACTTATAGTCAACTGTTTTATAGCATTAATTCTCCTTCATACTCCCTCATTCCACACTTGTTACATATGCATTACTCCACACTTACTCTTAAGACACCTCATCTCCATTACATTTATTCTCTTTTTCACTGTCACTCCCATACTCAATGTTTCAGCCCCATACAGAGTAGTTGGAACAGCAACTCTTCATACAACCTGTTCTTTACATCACTGACCTTAGACAGCACTTCTCTCTATTTCTATCTACAGCAATCTATGACCATAAATATCTGAAACATTTCACCTCCTCAAATAATTCAACATACATCCTCCTACCACCAACAGCCTTGTGCATTTAATTATTTTACTCTCAATCCCATTCATCCTCTTTCCTTTCTACAAAATCATCCACCAGATGAAACAATTTCTTCTCTACTCACTCACTACTTCTCACTACCAAGAATATTATCCAAACACAGACACACAACTCTCTTCCAAGCTTTACTTTCACCTGCATCAATCTTGATGACCCTTCCTTCTATTCCACCACACATTGTCTCACTAGTAAGGCCACTCTTTCCTTTGCTCTCCCTCTGTTCACACCTGACATCCTTCCACTTACCCATCCAAACTCACATTCACCCTTTTCTTAATTTTTATTTCACTCAAAGCTAATGTATCAAACTTTGGTTCAACAAACATTCTTCCAATCACTTCCCTTTTACCCACACATATTCAAAGGTCTAATCCTTAGAATTTAGAGAGAAATTACTCTGCCTTCTGGCACTTTGTTTTGTACTTTTTAGGAGAGCAATACAGAGCAGGAGTTTCTCAGACCCCTCACTCCATTCCTTTGGTTGCCTTTTGCGACCTGCAGGGAATACGGTGGTAATATTCCTACAGTTCCCACCACAGGGTAAAAACTAAAGTTAGCTATAAAAAAAGCAGAAGTAATCATTATTTTCCATAACACATAAGGATGCAACTCATCCATGAGAAAAAAAATTTTTATTCCAACTAGAGAGGACACAGAAAGTTCCTAATTTAAACTTTCACTTAAGGCAACTTGATCTTGCCGAAAATTACAAGTTCCTGATGACTTTATACACACTTTACCTTATTAGAGAACAGAGGCTTTATACTCTCAAAGATCTTCATTTGTTGAGTCATAGGAATGCCGCAGGTCTCTGAGATGTCCAGGAAAAAGATGACAGCAGCACGGATGTGTGCTAGTGCAGTGATGGCCTGAAGTTCAATGGTGTTCATCTGGTCAAATGGTCGGTCCAATACTCCAGGAGTGTCAATCACCTGAATGAAGGAGAGAAAACAAAAATCATTACCATATCCTTTTCATCACATTGGGTGGAGTGTAAATGATAAAAACAGTAGACAGAGGATGTCCTGTCCAAGAACACTAAGGATACCCGAAGAATCTTATCACAGCTAGACCAGCAAATAATGAAGGTTAGTTTAAGGTAGATGGTACACACAGGTGATGCTTTACTAATGGTCTGATAGCAATTGCACAGAATCACTAGTCCATTGGCAAGATCCGTTATGCCAACCATTTCAAATTCAGTAAAATAAGCATATTTACAGTGTCATCACCCATATCATGCTTGTAGTGTTAGTTACAGAAAACACAATATATTATAAACTCCAGTACAAGACTGCCACACCATCCTAGCAACTCTGAGCCTCCACAATTGGGTTCTCCAACAACTATTTATAAGCTTAGTATCTGCAGGAATGCACTACCCTCCTCAGTAAGTAAATTAGCATGCCAAAAACTCACCATCACACAATAAAATGTAAACAATAACAAATATAATCCCCTAAATGTTACCAATAAAAAGCTTAAGGATATTAACAGGGCTGAAACCGGTATGACAAAAGCAGGCACCACTCAAAACAAGAAGGAAAACAAAAAAAAATCACATATACTAAATCACTGGCTTCTGTCAAAAACCACCTTGTTCCACTTTAGACTGGAACTCAGTCTTTAAAATAACTCAATAACTATTCAACATCGTTTTGCTACTACAAGCATTGAACCATTTATCCAGCTTCCAGAAAACCAGCAATTTTCTAAACGAATTAATATCAAATTTGATAGACTTAGTAGTTCACCAATCAGTCCTGTCACCGTACACTCAACCACTCTGCAACAAAGGGATACAAGAGGAACAACAAACAACAGCACACATGATGGTCCTTACGAGGCTGTTTGGGATAAACTACACTAACTTATCTGAAGTGAGAGGCATAGGACAGTAAAGGCGAAGGCTCTTCCCCACCCACCGTTCCCTCTAGCAGCAAGGGGGGGAGAGAGAGAGAGAGAGAGAGAGAGAGAGAGAGAGAGAGAGAGAGAGAGAGAGAGAGAGAGAGAGAGAGAGAGAAGAAGAAGAAGAAGAAGAAGAAGAAGAAGAAGAAGAAGAAGAAGAAAAAAAAAAAAAAAAAAAAAAAAAAAAAAAAAAAAAAAACACACACACACACACACACACACACACACAACAACACCCAGCTTGAAAAACAACAAAACTAAATGGAATTTCTAAAGGAATGAGGTAAGGACTATCAATAATACTACTTCTACTTAGGTGAAAACATGCAGTTCCAGACCACCAGAAACTAACTCCTAAATATGACATTTCATTAATACATTTGTATAACTTGATTGAATTTTATGATAATGAATTATATCTCAGTTGAGGATTGGAGTCAAAGTAAATTAACGACCTGATTGGAGAAGAAATGTTTGGCTTCATTTGCCAAATTTTTTTTACAGATCGCCTTAAAACTATTTTGTCTTCTTGTTATATATGATTGATCGACTATGAAGAAATCTTCTGCATTGATGTCAAATCCTTTAAATATTTCAAACACTTTAATTAGATCACCTTGCATCCTCTGTTTCAGGAAGATGAATAAGTTTTGCCCTTTAAATCTTCCTTCATTGTGTACAATTCTCAGCCTAAAAATAATTGGTGTTATTCTTTGTTGAACTCTTCCTAGCTTATGTATTTTTTGCTATAAGGGAACCAGCAGAACTGTCCACGTCACTGTATTTGATATGGAGTCTTACCAGTGAATTGTAAAGTTTTAATATAACTTTTTATTATTTGTATTCAAAGTTATGTCTAAAGAAGCCAGCCAGGTTATTAATAGTTTTAATTACCTCTGAGCAATGGTGACTGGGTTTTAACTTGCTTGATATTATGATACCAAGATCCTTTTCCATTCATGAAATACTGAATACCATCGATATAACTTTCAACGTGTAAAACTTTGCCTTTATTAACTTTAAATTCCATTTAGCATTTGTTGGCCTAGCAAGTTAATTGATCTAGATCACACTGCTCGTGTCATAGTTACTTTAACGACAATTTTGATATTTTGCAAGAAATCCATCCCTTAATCTATCTCATTAACAACTATCATATAATTATGTGGTAATCCCATCCATCACTTGTTACTTTCCACTATTCATTTCATTCAAACCTTTCCACATTCCTCAGCTTCCATTCAGGTGTTCTACTACTTCATATTGGATAATTCTCGTTATTTCACACATTCTTCACTTTTATCACCTGCACATACATATAAGCCTTAATGTTTCTACCATTTTCTTCCTGATTTTAGGACAAGTGCAAACTTTTTCAGACATGAAAACCCATCCCTCCCTTCATTACTTAGTTATCTTTAACAAAATGCAAGAAAAAGGTAGATGTATGATTATTCCTTATACCTTATACTCTCCACATCTTAGGTAAAATCCTTAAAAACCTTGATTTTTATCTAACCAAAGCTACTATAAGAAATGAGTGTTATTTCTTGAACATTACCCTGATCTTTGGTTATAGGAGTAAAACGGTACAAAAAAATTGGTACGTACTGTTATCTGATTATTTCTGAGTTTTTTTGGTTACATGTCTAAGTGTAAGTATGACAAGGCACCTGATTAACGCATCCTCTCCCTCTTATAAAACCACATTTTTCATTCCAAATCCATAACCCTCTTTATCAACACCCTACCATATGCTTTACCTATAACACTCAATACTTATAACCCTAAAACTAGTCCATCAAGGCTCAGCACACCCACCTGCCAGCGGAGGTATTCATAGTCAGTGTGGCCAACATACAAGGATTTGGTGGTGAATGCATATGGCTGCACCTCCACGTCCGCTCGGGTCACCAGATTCATAAAAGAAGATTTACCTGTTGATAAAATAGAATAAAAATTGTATATTATTAGTTATAAAAGATATACATATATACCACCAATTCAGTGACTCCCTTTGTTTCAAAGTCTTGCCAGAGTATTTGTTTTGCTTGACCAAGTAAGCAGATCTCTCCTGACCAAGGTCCACTATTAAAAACAACTTTTTTTTTATCAGTATGGACTGGCACTTACATAGGACACCACTATTGACACCTGCATTTCTCATTCAAATGGAATGAAGTGTGGTGTAGTGGAATGGGTGAAAACAAATACACTGAGGTGGTTTGGTCATATGGAAAGAAAGAAGAGTTTGTGAAGAAAGTGTATGTAAGTGAAACCGAGAGTCATAGAGAAAGGCCAGTTGTAAGATGAAAAGATAGGGTGAAGTACATGTGTGAAAGAATTGCTGATAGTGAGGGAGAGATTGGACAAGCAAGGAGGGAGTGTTTGGATAGAGAGAGGAGGAGGCTCTTCTGCTGTAACCATCTCCTTAGGGGGCAAGAGAATAGTTTCCCTGAACTCTAAAGGCCTTGTCTTGGCTACCCCCTTTAAATGGAGAGATAAGGCAAGTATATAGATAGATAGATAACTATGCAAACGGTGGAGATGAAAGGAGAAGTAAGAGAGAGTGCTGTGAAAGGCAGGTGTGTCATAGGATCACTTGCAAGGATTATGAGAGGATGAAATGTGTCCATGGAGGTAAAAAGAGGTTTAAGGAACAGTATTCTCCTGCCAACATTGATGTATGGATCAAAGACTTGGACATGAAATAGGGCACAACAGTCAAGAGAGCATGCTGTGGAAATAAGTTATCTAAGAGGAGCATGTGGTGTGACAAGATGGGAGGATGGGAAAAATGATAGTGTGTATGAAAGATGTAAGATGTGGTATGGGAACTTGTGCAAATGGAATGAGAGAGAGAGAGAGAGAGAGAGAGAGAGAGAGAGAGAGAGAGAGAGAGAGAGAGAGAGAGAGAGAGAGAGAGAGAGAGAGAGAGAGAGAGAGAGAGAGAGAGAGAGAGAGAGAGAGAGAGAGAGAGAGAGAGAGAGAGAGAGAGAGAGAGAGAGAGAGAGAGAGAGAGAGAGAGAGAGAGAGAGAGAGAGAGAGAGAGAGAGAGAAAAAAAAACTACTTGAGGTGATTTAGTCATCTTGAAAGAAAGAAGAAAGAAGCATTTGTGAAGAAAGTATATGTGAGTGAAATTGAGGATCCCAGGAGGAGAGGAAGGCTAGTTGTAAGACGGAAGGATAGATCAAAGGAGTATATGAATGAAAGATGTTGATCGAGGGGAACAAGCAAGAAGAGTGCGTGGATAGGGAGAAGTGGAATCTCTTCTGTTGTGACAATGCCCCCTTGAGCCATCAAACTATATAAAGATATATAGAGAGAATTAATCATCAATCTAATAAATTAATGTAAATAATAGTTGGAACATTATTCAAATGGCTACCAAGTGTCAAGTACCTGCATTTGGGCAGCCACAGACAAGGAGTGTACGTGTGTTGGGGTCAATGGAAGGCAAACGGGATATGTGTTGCCTCACGTCCTCCAGATACTTGAGGGGTGGTGATTGCTTCTTCATAATGGTTGCCATGCGGCCCAGGGCACTGCGCTTCAGCTGCTTGCAACGGTACAGGGAGTCACCATACTTGAGCAGCTTTGTGTAATCACTCGCCACCTTGTCCACCAAGTGTCTGGCCATGTTGATCTGGCCGAGGGACAGTTTGTAGTGGTCCTTGTTGTAGAGGGTGTTGAGCAGGTCAGCATAGAAAGGATGCAGATCCTGAAACACAAAAACTTGGCACTTTAATCGATCACCTCAATCAACACCACCACCACCATCATCATTATTATGGTCAGTCCAAGTCCTGCATTGCAAATCATACTTACAATAATGAGAGCTACAGGTGCAGTTTTTTCTTGAAGTATCCATCCATAAACCATCCAAAGTAATGCATTTCTTTAATTACATACTATTTAGGTAAGATAATACCCCAATAATGAGAAGAAATCAAATGCAATGCTCTATTAAACTGAAACAATATTTAATATATTTTCCTGTACAGTTGATATGTAGTTCTTCTTTCTGAAATTTCTTTCATGCCACATCATTAATGTTTCTATAATTTGAGAACTGTTCGGAATATAATACAAGAAGAGGTGCAAAGGTATAATAAGAGAAAGCATCTACACTGACACACCAACAAAGAAACTCTTCCCTATGTCTACAAGATATGGCAAAAAAGGAATTTCAGAAAGAAAAACAGAACATATCAAATTTAGAGGACAGTTTACAAAATATTGTTTCGGTTTGATAAGACATTGCATTTGAGTTCTTATAAATGTGGTATTATCTTACCTAAATAGTATGAGATTAAAGAAATGCATTGTAATCGATGTTTACTTCAAGAAAAGTCTGCATCTGTGGTTCTCATGTATGTCAAAACTCAAAGGAAAATATTCTTTATTTTTTTTTTGTTCTAAACATAGTGATCCATTAATATTTGCATTTGTAATGTACTTGTGGAAAACATCTTCCTTCAAATTGTGATATATGCTTAAGATGTAGATACAACTAAAATTACAATATATTCAAGATGCCAAAACTCTCTTGCACAACGTAATTCACTTTCTGAAACAGTATAAGTGGATCAAGTGACTTAGACGTGAGATTGCTCACCAAGCACTCACCTCCAGCTTAGGGAACTCTGTGAGAATGGCTGTGAGTTTGTCATGGAAATTTTGTTGTGTGTATTTCACTTTGGTCATGTAAAACCGGCGGATGCGTGAGATCTTGAAGTTCTTGTGGATCACCGTGGGTGTCTTACGCTGTGTCTTGGACAATATTATGTCCACAAAGTCCTGAAATAATAATTTTGAAAAATATACTAAACAATACATACATATACATGATAAATAATCTAATAATCATGTGTACTGTGAAAAAAAAATGCAGTTGATAGCCTTGAGAAATCTATACAAAACAAGGGATGTTCTAAAAACACCAACATACACAACACAAATAAATAGCATAAATTAATACTATATTTGATGGCTTATTAGATGCAAGGGCATTATAAGACACATCTCAATTTAGGCAGAAATCTTCTTGAAAAAGGAAATACAGTAAAACCTTGATATAATAAACCCACTTATAGTGAATTTTGGATATAACGAACGTCATTTTCTGGCCGAACCAAGTCAGATATAACGAACCAAAGTCCATTATATCCGAGGCATGGGATGAGCCGGCTGAACTCTCCACTTTGTTTGAACATGAACACGCTGACGCGCACGCCACTCAGTCCACAGTTAGCTCTCACTGTGAAGGGTTGGTGCAACACGTCTTAACAAACAAAACCCCGTATATAGCAAACTCATTCGGTATTTTTACTGAACTTTGGATATAACGTCAGACCACCCGCCCCAATTGGTTTGTTATATCAAGGTTTTACTGTAAGTGATATGAAGGAAGTGTGAAAATAAATTAATTTCATTCTCTACATTATATTTCTAGTTGTACAATTTTGGCATACCATTTTAAACTAACAATATATTGTTTACTTATACCAATTAAAAAAGTTTCATGAAGAAAGTCTACCTTTTCTCAATGATTCCTAATTTCAAACTAAGGAAACACAGTGGAATTTGTACACGATGTATAACCAACCATCTGGTAATTTGTTTGTGTACATGGTAGATACAAGGGGAGGCGGCAGTACAGTGATTAGCATTCGGACATGGTTTCGAGTCACAATATCCGATGGCCACTTTACTTCCTTTGGTGTTACTGCTGAGTGGCCAAAGATTACTCTAATTGCTGCCATATTGTCCTCAGACGGGACTTATAATGTTATATGCATTTGATGCTGTAGCAGCAATAGCTTCTCTCTTTCTCAACATATTCAAGAGAGAACGTAAACATATCAGGCAAAAGGCAGTCCATCTTAGCCTCAATAAAGCCTATTGGTGTCAACGGTTTGTGATGTAGAAAAAAAGAAAAAAAATGTATGGTTAAGCAATGTCACTCAAGTTTCTTCCTAAGTGATATTTTATATTAAGTACTATTGTTATGCATTGTTAGCTTAGAAAACAGTTATCAACAGTAGCATCACCAGAGGTGCCGTTGTTAGTGTAGAAGAGAATGCCACACTTAATTTACATCTGGGGTTCATTTTACGGCCCACAACACCACCAAAACTATTACCTGCCAGTAACCCAAAGCCAACTCTTATCCTTATAAGACACAAGGTGGTTTTCTAGGACATTATTTTTTTTGGGAAAAAAAAAGTTTTATAATAATCAAATACAGTACATTAAAAAAAATGTAATATTAATCTTATTTTGCCTAAAGGCATAGACAAAGAAATCTGCAAAATGAATGAAAATAAGGTGTAACTTTCACAATATAATACATGATAAGTATGATGAAATAAATATATGTTGTTTTTGGCAAACATAATAAAGTGTTTAAAGTGTTTATGAGTACATTCTATAAATATTGTTAAGTCAGCACATGATGGTGTAAACATATAGTAAAAGCCTTCCCTCCCCCTTAAAAAAAAAGAGAGAGAGAGAGAGAGAGAGAGAGAGAGAGAGAGAGAGAGAGAGAGAGAGAGAGAGAGAGAGAGAGAGAGAGAGAGAGAGCATTACGAATGATTCTATCTACTATTCCAGACTCATAGGATCATATTCACCTTTGCTGTTGGGACAGGAGTGATCTTCTTGAAGTTGTAGTGCGACATCTTGCTTTCTGGTGTGAAGACTCAACTGTGAAATAATTCCATATTAAGGTCACAAAGCCATATGAACGCAGATCAGAATGGAAAATAAGCACTAAAAACAGAGATTCCATGCTGCATATTTGGTAGCTATATTGGGAATATTAATCATCAAATACAGAGCTTGGTCATGTTCAAAACTTATCACTCTTGCAATGTATTATAATATTTACAGTGTATACAGGAAACAAATTAACAATCAAAAATGTTTTGAACTTAAAGAATTTAAAAGTAGTAAATCACATGAATTTTTTTTTTAAAGCATAATATAAAATTGAGAAAAATTTTCTAATATTCTTCAACATAAACTTATAGAACTGTTGCAGATATTCGTCATCACAGTAGCCACTTACTGCTCTATGCTGGCAGTGTAGTCCATAACCATATGAAGTGAAAAGGCCATGAATAAATCACCAAATTTTTTGTGTCATTTCCCAAATGCTTCCTACTAATCATTGTGTCTTATTCTCCACGAACAAAATTATACCTACAGCTCTAGAGTAAAGAAGTTTGCCATTCAAATGTACTCCTCTCAGAGTCTTGCATCACAATTAATTTTTGATGTTATATCAAGTTATCACCAAGAGTGAGTCATCTCAATTAGGTCATTCAATAGGTTCCTCCATTGGCTACCTGGTGTGGAGGCAAGCAACGGAGAGGTCTGAGATGACTGTCAATCTTGATAATCCACAGATAAACTTGTTTGGTATGTTTGATGTATTAGGACTACAGTATTAGGAATGTAAAAGACCACCGAGTTTAATTGTTCATAATTTTCAATATATTCTTATTCAATTTTTCACTAATCTATTTTTGTGTGTCAGTGTCTGCACCTGTAAAGGCGAGAAGTAGAAAGGGGAGAGAGGAGGGTAAATCTAACTAATAGCATCTCCTCACGGATCACCAAAATATTCACATAGTTGAGATACGTAATATACAACATGTTTGTAGTGGTTTTGTTTTGGGAACGGCCTTAGTTTGGTCACAGAGGCTCTTTAAAAGTTTGGAAGGTGCCTCAAATTGTAAGTCCAAACAGATTAAGTCAATGCACAAAATTATTCTGGACTTTAAGATGTTTAGATATCATTATTTTGGAATTTTTTTTTTTACTATATACATACCCCGGGGAAATTTGATATTAACGCCGCCAAGTGTCTTTGTAATTAGGTGCCTAGAAAATGTTTTCTTTGTGTCTAGGCAGTTGGTACAATAGACCCTGTTCGTGTGTTCCGTTAAGAGAAGCTATTAGTAAGATTTAGTTTTTTTCCCTGAAGACTTTTGAAAATTCTAAATAGGTTAGGTTAGGTATGGCTAGGCTTACATGGTTCACTTACCTGGTAGCCTAGGTTAGGTATGGTTAGGTTAGCTGGTGGGAAAGCAGGGTTTTAGGGTTGGGTGGACCAAGCAAGCAATTTTTTTGCTGCTTAATCTGTGGACTTTGAATTTGAGGCACCTACCAGATATTTAAAGAGCCTTTGTGGACAAACTAAGACGGTCCCCAAAATAGAACCACCACATCAAACTTGTTGTACATTACGTACCTGATCAACTATGTGAATATTTTGGTGATCCGTGAGATGCTATTAGTTAAATTTACCCATATGTTTATAGTTGTTGTTAAAGTTAAAGTTAAAGTTGCATGGGTTTCAGTTCCGGTATCCATCTATGAAGATGCTCTCCAGAACGTCAGCCAGGCAAGCCCAAACCCCCACTGTGGTGCCCGACCACAGCAGTTCCTCCCCAGTAAACAGCTTAAGCATCACAAGCCCGGGCGGGGACTCGATCTGCCGACCAAGCGAATGCAAGACCAGCACGCTGCCACTGTACTAGCCAGGAGGCTAGTACAATGTATACAATGTATAGCAACAATAAACTGGACCGATCTTATATGGTTTAAATCAACCCACTAGTTTTTGCATGACACGTATTCTGGTCACTTAGGTGGTAAACTGATTGATTTTACCCTTAATTCCCGTCATAAAAGCCTTCTTTCCAAATTACGCCTCTGCCCTCCTGCCAATGACCTTGGAATACCCGTGACAAGTCAGCATTATCTAACTACATATTATTCTATTTAATGACCTAAGCTCCTAGTAGATGCAATGTGAACCCTCTGGGAGTAAATTATGAGTTTAAGGGATGCCTAAATCAGATAAGGAGACGCTTCGTGTCTGCCTGCATTACCCTTGACTATCCTGTCCCGCCACTATACTAAGGTCTCACATACAACTTAACTGTTAACTTTGGCGACGGACATGATATGTAACGTCAATTAATTCACTAATTAAAGGATTTCAGAAGCATGGTGCACCAGTAATCATTTGGTTGGTTGAAACTGAATACCGCAATCACAGATGGAATGAGAAAACACCATGAGTGAGTGAATGCCATTGAATAACACATCGGCTGAACTCAGATACTAGTAAACTGGAAAAAACAAGAACACCTGAAAGTCTTCCTAGAGGCGGCAGAGGCCTACCAAACCTGTCATTATAAAGCCAAATGACCAACTGGAATGTAACTTAACCCTTCATCCGCACCAATGGCCGCTAAAATATGATTAACTCTCCATGTGGCGGAAAAACTTCCATTAATATCCACTACCAATGAAGGATATGAGCCTTGTTTTCTTTTACAATGCCGGAAAACTCACCTCACGTCAAAAAACAGTCTCACAGTCTCCAGGAGCACACTGATGCAGCTGTCTCTGCCGCACACCTTCCTCGCTGCCACGGTTCCTCGTGCTCGTGTTTACATTATCTTGTCCACATTTAATAGTTGTAAAACATTCTTACTATTATTTACATATGATACAATATTAAGTTCATTACTCATCATGCAAATACAATAAATCATTTAATTACCGAAGTACTTGCGAATTAGAAAAAATAGCATCCTTGAAAAATGAAGCGATAGATATTATTGAATGTTGTTCATTGAAGTAGATTGAAAAGAAAATGTATTGAAATAAATTTTAGTAATGATAATTATATTTGCTGTAATTTTTGCTATGAAGTCAAATTTTATAGAGCTAGTCCCTGTACATGCGATGTGATGCGATGAGTTTCGGGAGATTGTTCGTATGCATAAAGTTCGTACGCAATTGTTCGTAAGCAAATGTTCGTAAGGGGTAAAGTTCGTTTGAAAAAAGTACGTACCAAAAAGTTCGTACGTTTAAGTTCGTATGCAGATGTTCGTATAGTACGTATGTACCTATGTAAAATATTCATAACGACCTAACCGATCCTAACGCGACGAACATTTTTCTAACGAACATTTAATCTTACGATTTTTTTTTTTCAATTATGAATTTTTTCCATTACGAACTTTTGACATGACGAACTTTATACCCTACGTACTTTATCCTGACGTACTTTAGGCAAACGAACTTTATCTTACGAATTATTGCCATACGAACTTTTTCTATACGAACTTTTGTCCGGAACCCAGATTGCCTTTGCTACGGCCCCCGATGTGTTTTCTTTTTGCGTTTGGTGATACCTATGTAATTTCCTCTTCCCTGTTCCTTTTTATTGTATTTTCCTTTAGACAGTTTTTTCCAGTTCCTTATTTTCCAAAAGTTATATAGCACTTCTTTAATAAGTTCCACCTCATTCCTGTGATTGAACTCAAATAAAATCTTTCCTATTATTTGCTCCTTGTTTTCCTGATACGGTTGTTGCAGACCCAAAATTTTCTTTCTCTCTTCCCTGTATCCTGCACAAAATAAAATAAAGTGTTCTAGATTTTCAGTTTCATCACCACAAACTGGGCATATACTATCCTCTCTTAAAAATCGCACACGGTTATGTAATGGGAGGCTGTTTGTTCTGGCTTGGAAAAAAATTATCGAATTTGGTCTGTTATCATACATATAATCCACTTCTCCAACCTTTTCTTTATTTTGCCGATATATTTCTGAGCTTGATTTTTGTGCCATCCCTTCTTTCCATTTCAATGTGTCCCATTCCAGCAAGCTCTTTTCTATTTCTGATCTGTTAATTTCTTCGAGTCTTCGCACACTGACTCCTAAGGTATCCAAAATTTTCATGCTGTCTTCAGACCATGTATCAGCTCTGCACACTATACTATTCCTAATTATTTTTTCTACTAATTCATTTCTTCCTTCTTTCAGTATACTTAGGATATATGTTAATTTGCTTTTCATTATTCTTGTCTCAAATAGTGATGCACCCACTTCTCCTCGTACTCCTTCTTCAGCTGTGTATTTCCTTGTCCCTAGGATCATCCTGAATACTCCATTCTCTATGCTTTGCAGTTTCCTTACCTCCTCCTTCTTAGAGTCTATCACACTTGCTCCATGTAACAGCACTGGCATGACTACTGATTTCCAGTAGGTTTTTCCCGATTAACATTTTTCTGCAGCTTTTAGATATAATACTGTAGGTTAAATTTGCCATCCTCTGGGCCTTTTTCAGCATTTCTTCTTTGTGTTCTCTGAAACAGTGTTTCTGGTTGTTTATGTTGACTCCTAAGTATTTTATTTCGTCTGTCACCTTTATTCCTTCTATTTCTTCTATTTTTTCGTTAACGTTATATAGTATAAAACAGCTCTTTTCTTTGTTTAGTTCTAGTCCGCAGCTTTTACTTATTTCTATTAAATCTTTAACGTTTTTCAGTGCTTCTTCTTGACTTGATGACATTTGTAGCCCATCATCCGCAAAAAATAGGGTGTTAATTTTCACTTGATGATCTACATATTCTACATGTTTCTGGTTGTTTATGTTGACTCCTAAGTATTTTATTTTGTCTGTCACCTTTATTCCTTCTATTTCTTCTATTTTTTCGTTAACGTTATATAGTATAAAACAGCTCTTTTCTTTGTTTAGTTCTAATCCGCAGCTTTTACTTATTTCTATTAAATCTTTAATGTTTTTCAGTGCTTCTTCTTGACTTGATGACATTTGTAGCCCATCATCCGCAAAAAATAGGGTGTTAATTTTCACTTGATGATCTACATATTCACATTCATTTTTCTGTAGTTTGTCCAATATGATGTACGTTATTAATTTAAAAAGTGTTGTTGATCCAGTGCACCCCTGCCGTATTCCATTTGTGATGTTTAGTTATATTTCTCTTTTGCTGTTTATCTTTATTCTGGTTTTGTCCTTGCTGTAGATCTCCTTTATACATTAAATTATTTTGCTGTTGACCTTGTACTCTATCATGACCTATATCAGCTTCTCCCTGCTTACATAGTCAAAAGCCTTTTTGAAGTCTACTGCTGCTATGTAGAGTTGCTTTCTTCGTTCAGAAGTTTGTACATGTGTATCTCTTCTTCTTCTTCTTGTGACCTCTTTCGCTTTTTATCGCTTCGTAGGTCCTCTTTTCCTTCAATGTTCTGCATACCGTGTCCGTTTTCCCCAAGCCTGTGTCAGGAACTCTTTAGCCGCTCTTATGATTTTTTCTCTCTCTCCCTCCCTCTCTCCCCTGTACAGGCCCAGCACTGTAAGGTTTCCTCCGTCCTCCTCCTCCAGTCTTCTACACCACTCCTCTCTTCCTAACACTGCCTTTATGGATCCTATCAGCCTGTCTCTTTCCTCTTCGTACCTGCCACACTCTACTAAGAAGTGTCCTATGATCTCCCTGACTCCTCTGCAGCTGCTACAGTGCCACGGCCGCGTTCAGCGAGGTGGGGGGGTGAAGAATTTGCCCACCGAACGATATTGGACACACAGCGACGTCGCTATGTGTTTTCTTTTTTTTAGTGTTGAGATAATCAGCTGATTGAGCCAACATGGCGGCGCACCCTCTTCATGGGCACCTTTATCGCCGTAGAAAAAACTTGCTGATTAACATATAATAGAGTCTGGAGCAATTATAGCCGCAGTAAACAGTATTTAGGTGGCAAGAAGATGTGAGGATATAAAAGAAGCCGTAAACTCTTGTGAGAGTACTGATATAGCGTAGGTGATTGTGTGGCTGGTAAATTTTTAGCTCTCCCAATGCACTTGGATGTAAATAACACACTTTTCGTATAAAAAATGATCCATTTCGAACGATTTTTACATTGATTTTCGTCGCAAATGCATATCTAATAAGACATCCTCATCAACCCCCAACAATTCTGGGGACCTGTGGGAATGCGGGTTTTTTGGGAGAAGACAAAATACAATGATTGTCAGTAAATAGTTTGTTATTTCTGCATAACTACTGCTTCGACGATATCGATATAAATATGAAGTCGTACATACTATACATCTAGTGTACTCAACACGTCTGTAAAGGTTTCAGGCGGTTATGTTATGGGGTATAATTTTACATCTTCACCATTATGGAGTCTGTATACGAAATAAAATGTCTGCAATTCGTCCAACTCCCTACTCTTGCTCATAGAGAACATTTGATAGCTTCTAAATTAACCTAGGTAAAGTCTTTTGAAGACGAACCAGTCCTGATAGATTTTTATGTGTTTTGAATAAATGTGATGTTTGTTATGCAATGCATTTTTTCCCAAAGGTAAAAATTGCCACAAAAAAGTGAAATTAATTCAAACCATCAAAGTCAATAAGAAAAAAAATATTTTCAGTAACCTTAAGCAAACCTAATTAACCAACCTAACCTAAGCAAACATAATCAAACCTAACCTAACCTATCTGAGCAAGTATCTGAGGTTGAATTTGCAGTGCATTATAAAGATAACGAGATATCGAGTGGGTCATCTTACGAATCTTTATCTGATTTGGTTAAAGAAGGTTAGATTTAGTTAGGTTAGTCTTACTTAGATTTGCTTGGGTTAGATTAGTTTTAATTAGGTTTGCTTAGGTTTACTGAAATTTTTTTTTCTCCTATTGATTTTGATGGTTTCGAATTAATCTGACTTTTTTGTGGCAATTTTTACCTTGAGGAAAAAAAATTGCTTGGCATAACAAACATCAGATTAATTAAAAACACATCAAAATCTATCAGAAAAAATTGCTGTCAAAAAAAGACTGGGTCGTCTTACGAATCTTTCCCTAAACCTAACCTAACATAACATAAATTAACCAAAACCCTAACCTACATTGACAAACATCAGAACCTTGTTAAAACGAAACTAAACTTTACTTTTCGAAGAGATCTCTCTGAAAACATTGAATATCTCACAAACTAAGAATTTACGACAGAATTTGGATTAAGAAAACATAAAAATGCAACAGGTATTGCAAAAGTACAGCTCTGAATTTTCAGAGCATTCTGATGATGTAAATTAATACTGGTTAGGTTACATTAGGTTGTGGTTAGATTAGGTTTGGCTAAGTACAGTTTGGCTCGGTTATATAAGCTTTTTATATTTCATTACCCAAAAGTTAGGCATTTTACTTTAGATTATTTTCCTTATTACTTTTCAAAGAGATGTCACAGAAAATAATGAATATCTCACAAACTAAGAATTTGCGACAGAATTTGGAATAAGATCTTATCAAAATGCAACAGGTAATGCAAAAGTACAGCTCTGAATTCTCTAGAGATTCTGATGATATAAATTAATACCGGTTAGGTTACGTTAGGTTATGGTTAGATTAGGTTTGGCTAGGTACGGTTTGGCTCAGTTAGGTTCCGTTATATAAGCTTTCTTTATTTAATTACCCAAAAGTTAGGCATTTTACTTTTGATATTTTTTTCCTGATTGTCATATTATAGCCTGAATCTAGGTAAATTTCTCGAAGTAAATTGCTCAAGAAATAATTTCTCAAACTATCAATTGCTCGACAGAAAATTGCTTAAGAAAATAACCTAACCTAACCTAAATAAAAATGTATCCGTTCTTGATTCTAACTTTTCAATTAATAAAAAGTAATTTTTTTTTATGAGCTATGTTTCATATTGTTTTCTAAGTGGCAATAGTAGGATTACGTGACTCAAAAGATGATCCCAGCATTGTACATCCTTCTTGGCAACTCACCCAGTCTTTTCAGGTGTCCAAACCATCTGAATATTCATATTAAATTATTGTTGTAATTTACTTAAAAAGTAATGTCTTTTTAGGTAAACATGATAGAAAACCAAGAAAATTTATTGACTTGTACAATACAATATATTATTCTTAGATTATAAACAAACATTCAAGACACAAACCCATATACATCAATGAATACAAGTATGTAGAAAACTATGTACATACATGTTTGGGAGACTGCACTGTGTAAAAATTTAAAATGAAAGTAGTTGAGGAATAATATGGAAATAACATTATTGTCTTTTCCCGAGGTTATTACTTACATGTCAGATATAATTAAGGTGTTTCCCTATCAAGTCTGTCATTCTATATCGCCTCTGTCTGTATGTAGACAGTTAGGTACAGTAGGCGTTGTGTTATCAATAGTCAGATTTTAGGGCGTTTCTTGACCATCTGTTGTAAGACCAATTCCTGATTACCGAGATGGCGATATTAAACTGCCTTACTTCATCATATACACGAATGTATTGACTTCACTGTCTTAATTACTTATTCTACAACTTCAAAAGACCTTAGTACATTGTTCCTGGGTGAACCTCAGTCTCTGACAGATCAGAAACTTAGCTTAAACGTCTCCGACAGTGGAAATCTAAGAATCTGTGGCTAAAATGTAAACAAAAAACACAGGGCTCATAGTGTTCCCCAAGGGATCCTTGCAGCCCTAAGACAAGAACAAGAACAAAAAACACTCTACCAGTCTCAGTCCAAGTCCCCTCGGCACATGCTCTGAGACCATAGTGATGCATATCGATGACATCGATGCCATCGCTACGAAATGTGGCGTTGTGATTGGCTGAGCTCGGCTCATGATCGATGCGGGAGGCGCTACCGAACGCGGCTGGTCTAACCATAACCCATCCCTGTTCCTCGCATTTTCCTCAAGTGTGCCTGTCCTAGCCTTTACTAGTAGCCTGATGCCCCAATCTCCTACATGCCATTTGAGTGCGTCAGGCCTCTCCTTACACCTATACCATTTCAGCGTGGACTTAGCTTCCATCCCTGCCTGCCATCTAGCTAATCCATCCTCTTCTATCCTTTTCTTTATCTCTCTGGGCTGCATCTTATGCCAGTCCTCTTCCAAATTCTCCCTTCTTTTCCATCTATTCGTTTCTTTCTTCCATGATGACCTGCCATTATTTTCCCTCAGTATCTGCTTTACCCACCTATCTTCATCAAGTCCTTCCATCTTCTTTACGAAGCTTAATTTTCCTTTGACTATCCTCTCCCTGAAGGTACTCCAGCCCATCTCTCCTCTAATTGCTTCTATTGCTGTACTGCGTGGAGCGTCCAACCCCCACCTACCTATTTTGTTCTGACTCCTCTCTAGCTTTGCTAAATCTCTCTCTCGGTAATAGGTAATCTCAGACCCATATAGACGGTACGGCACAGCCATCCCCTTCCATAGACTCTTCTCTACTTCATACTTATTAATTGATCTACCACCTGCATTAATTATCATTTCTGTCATCTTCCTGGCCTTCCCCTCATTAATCTTCATCTGTTTCTCTCCTTCTATTCCTTCTTTACTCACTTTTAACCCTAGGTAAGTGTACCTACCCACCACCTCCAGTATGTTGTTTCCTAACACCCACTGTCCCTCCTCCTGGCTATTAAACTCCATCACCTTGCATTTCTTATCACTCTACCTAACATTCCACTCTCGCCCATATATACTAGCTACCTGCAACAGCTCTTCCATGTCCTCCTTGATCTCTGCCATTAACACTATGTCATCAGCATACGCTAGGCAACCTAATCTCCTATCCCCAACTCTGACTCCCTTCCCTGTCATCCTAATCCTCACTATCAATTCTTCTATGTATATATTAAATAGTGTTGGGGAGATCACACATCCCTGACGTATTCCTATGTTGTTTCTCAGCCATCCAGTGCCAATATCACCTAACGTAAACTTCATCTCGTTATCCTCATACAGCTTTCTAATCACCTGCACTACCTTCCTGTCTATCCCTGTGTGTCAGTAATGTCATTAACTTGCTCCTATCTACCCTGTCATATGCCTTTTCCAAGTCTAAGAATACTAAGTACAGTTCTCTTCCTAATTTTTTATTCTTCTCTATGACTTCCTTCATCACTAGCACATTTTCTAGACCACCTCTCCCCTTCCTAAAACCACTCTGTTCCTCTCCGAGCACCCTACTCTCCTCTATCTATGTCCTCATCTTATCATTTATCACCCATCCAAATGTCTTAGCAGGGTGTTCATTACTGCAATGGGTCTGTAATTACCTATGTCCTGCCTTGACTTACCCCCTCCCTTGTGTACTAGTGTGACTCTACTTCTGTTCCAATCCTGAGGCACCTTCCCTTCCTCCAGTATCTTCCTGAACAGCCCAGTTGGTGCCTGCCTATGTGTCTCCCCTCCATACTTTATAAATTCACCCAAGATTCCATCCGTCCCACCTGCTTTTCCTATCTTGATAGCTCTTACTGCTGATTCTATGTCCTCCTCTATCTATATGCTCTCCATCTCCTTAACTTCACTGTATAGAGCCAAGTTTCCCATGTCCTCTTCCTCTTCCCCATTCCATATAATCCTATTCCAGTAATCCTCTATCACGGGCACCACCTTCTCACTGCTTGCCTCCCTGCCATTCACCTTTAGCTTAACCTCCTGGTGTGCACCTGTTCCACTCAGGTTCCTCCTTAACCGCCTCCAACCTTCCTTTTCTCTCTCCCTCCGTGGCATGTTGCTCAGTGTCCTTGCCTGCTCTCCTCCTCCGACTTTCCTATCTTCCTTCTAATGATTGACTGGGCTCCTTTCTTCGCCTCTACATACCTGTCCCATGCCTCTGCCCACTCTGCTTCGTACCTTCCTCTATTTCGCTTTGTCAGTCTAGCTAAGTTCCTTTGCTTCTTATTTTCCCTTTTTCTGTCTCCTATCGCCTTAGCTACCTCCTCATCCCACCAACCCTTCAGTTTTATTTTCTCTACCGCGAAATTTTTTACTCCAACGGACTTCTTCGCCTGATGTTTTATGTGTTCCTTAATGTCCCCTTCCCATTCGCTCACTGTCCTTCCTATCTCTTCTACCTCTCCTGGCATAATTTCACCCATTTCTCTGCAGTAACCTATCCAATCTGCATTCTTTATATCCCACTTTTCTTTCCAAGCTTCCTTCTTAACTCCTGTGCTTTTCCTTGTCTTCCCGCATGTGATGCCTATTAGGATGTGGTCTGAAAAGTCTATCGCTTCATTTTTCCATATTCTATAACCCTGCTTCTCTACCTGATCATTTACCAACACATAATCTATTGCAGACTCACTTCTCCTATTTCTCCAGGTCACTGGGTCTTCTAACTCCCAGTTCTTGATCCTTAGCTCCGTATCCTCAACAAACTCTAATATCATCTGTCCGTTTCTGTTAACTACCTCCTCCATTAGCCCTATGTGTCCATTCAAGTCCCCCATTACTACCCATCTATTCCTCCCTACCTTTTCCTCAATGCTTTTCAATGTCTCATACAGCTTCTTATTATTTTCGTCGTTAATTTGACTCTCAACTACCATATACACCGCAGTCACCCACCAGTCAGTCTCCTGTTCCCTAACCTTTACTGTTATTATATCACCCTTATTATACCCCAGTCCACTGTCCAACTCCCTAGTTAACTTGACCTCCTCTATGCTCCTACCCTCCTTCTCCCTCATAATTACCCCCACCCCTTCACCTTTCTTCTCTCCAGCTTGCCTACCTCTACCGATTACTACCCAGCCTCCTTCACTCCACCCAACGTTATCATGCCACCCAGTCTCACCTACTCCTATCACATCATACTCCCTTCCTTCCTTCTATCAACGTTCTCCACTTTCCCTCGCTCCACCCATTCGTGTTTAAGAAGGCGAGCAGAATCTCTCCCCTTCGCGCCCTTCCCTATTCCTGCCTGTCTGTCCTGGCCTCCTCCCAGTGCTGGGCCCACTCCACCACATTCCACTCGGTCTATATAATTTCGTCGACAGATGGAAAATTACTATTCTTTCCCGGTATATATATATATATATATATATATATATATATATATATATATATATATATATATATATATATATATATATATATATGTACCGAGTACAACGGGCCAACTATCATTACGGTGATTCCTTTGCGGAATCACCGGTAAATCCTCGTATTCTCGACGCTCGTTAAGATACCTTGTTATGGTTAGAGTAGGTACTACTAGCGAAAGAGGATGATGGGAAAAACGCGCGACGTCACTGGAACTGAGGATATATATATCGGTCTGGGCGGAAGGACAGTCACTAGTGTTCCGTGACCCCGCTCCAGACAGCTGCCGAGAGGACCAGCAAAAGACTGTTTTTCGGTTGGTGTTTGACGAAGGCTGCATGTGGAGTTGCCTCTCAAACAAGGACGACGGCCAGAAGGACCCAGTGACTCTCAAACAATATTTGTGGCGTGAGTGTATTTTGGTCGTTTTCCATCAGTTCCCTCACGTATAGTTAGGTAGGATAGAATAGGAATATTTGTGTTAAGGTATATGTTTATGTTTGTGTCGCTAAGGGTGGATAAGCATTTGTAAGAGCACCACCACGGATATAGCGAGTACTTTATTTATTTTATTCATCATTAAAGTTGTCCATTATTTTTATATTCGTTTTCTGTTCGTAAATTGAAACGTCGGACCCTCGGTACAGTGGTTGCAGCGGTGTAGATGCAAATTACGCATCAGCCCACGTTGTCCGGGAGACGCTACAGTGTGCTAGTTAAGTAGGTAATTAGCCCCCCTTCCAGTTAATTTTTTATTCCCTTACAGAGTAGTGATTAGTGATTGGTGATTAGAATAGTTACGTAGAGTTAATAGTGATGCATAGTTTTCTTTTTTTAAGTGTTAGTGATAGTGTTAGTGGACTAATACGCTTAAAGTCTCCTCTGCGGGCACCTGTCCCCAGATTGTTAAGTGAGTCGCGGTCTTCGGATCGCCGGGCGTCCTTCCCCCCTCCAATTAAATTTTAATTATGAATTCTCAGATAGACTTTTTAGGCGACTCGTGGTTTCCCCAGGAGGAAATAACAGAAGTGGGTGAACAAGCGCTTGGTGGAGCAATAAAACCA
The DNA here is from genome assembly GCA_036785275.1 of Cancer borealis. Lineage (NCBI taxonomy): Eukaryota > Metazoa > Arthropoda > Malacostraca > Decapoda > Cancridae > Cancer > Cancer borealis. The sequence goes on along the minus strand of JAXIVD010000646.1, from coordinate 87,927 downwards.
GAGTGTTCAGAAGTCGGTCATCACGATCAGAGGAAGATGGAGTCCTTTATTATTCTAAACAGAAAAGAAATAACACCTTGCTCGATTCGTTGGTGGTGCCCACGGTAATGAAACGGAAAGCCCATGCTATGTTTTTTTAAATTGAAACGTCGGATGAGTGTGACGCGGGAGTTAGGGATATTAACTTATACGTGAGGGCGACTATGGTGGTGCCAAATACACACTCTTCCATTTCGAGGGTGGACGAGGCAGTTACTACTACAACCATCATTACAACCACCACCTCATTGTCAACGACGACACAATCCACCGTGCCGCGGACAAGTTAACACTAGTTGTGGGTGATGGAGGTTCTATAGTCGACATGAGCGAGATCGTGTTTCCTTCCGAGGATGAGGATGACACGGAGGAACCACGCAGAGCCCGAAGGCCTGTGAGGAATTCCTAGAGGAGTGTTGAGAGGGAGAGATGGTAGTAAGTAGACCCCTGGGTGGTTAAAGGAAAGGTTACTGCCTATAAAAACTCTTTTGCAGCGGCGAGATGCCGAACTGGTAAACTGGTCCCGCAGCTGAAGCAGAGATCACCGCAGTCCTGGGGGCTCTGTAGTGCCCAGGTAGGACTGGAAGTTCACCCCCCATGGATGAAGGCTTTGGTGAGACCCCGTCGAGGATCACCACCCTGCTCAGTTTGCCAGGACTGGTTGGGAGTTGGGTTCACCTATTCCGACCAGGAGGTCGAGTCACGTCTGACTCGGAAGTCTTGCATAGAGACAAGAAGAAAGAAGAAGAAGAAGAAGAAGACCGGTCCCGACTTATGTTGATAATATATAAACTCATGTTCTTACGAGTGTGAGAATACGAGGATTTATTTTTTTTTTAAAGAGGAAAGCCGTGTACCGAGTACAACGGGCCAACTATCATTACGGTGATTCCTTTGCGGAATCACCGGTAAATCCTCGTATTCTCGACGCTCGTTAAGATACCTTGTTATGGTTAGAGTAGGTACTACTAGCGAAAGAGGATGATGGGAAAAACGCGCGACGTCACTGGAACTGAGGATATATATATCGGTCTGGGCGGAAGGACAGTCACTAGTGTTCCGTGACCCCGCTCCAGACAGCTGCCGAGAGGACCAGCAAAAGACTGTTTTTCGGTTGGTGTTTGACGAAGGCTGCATGTGGAGTTGCCTCTCAAACAAGGACGACGGCCAGAAGGACCCAGTGACTCTCAAACAATATTTGTGGCGTGAGTGTATTTTGGTCGTTTTCCATCAGTTCCCTCACGTATAGTTAGGTAGGATAGAATAGGAATATTTGTGTTAAGGTATATGTTTATGTTTGTGTCGCTAAGGGTGGATAAGCATTTGTAAGAGCACCACCACGGATATAGCGAGTACTTTATTTATTTTATTCATCATTAAAGTTGTCCATTATTTTTATATTCGTTTTCTGTTCGTAAACCAACTCGGACCCTCGGTACATATATATATATATATATATATATATATATATATATATATATATATATATATATATATATATATATATATATATATATATATATATATATATATATATGAGAGAGAGAGAGAGAGAGAGAGAGAGAGAGAGAGAGAGAGAGAGAGAGAGAGAGAGAGAGAGAGAGAGAGAGAGAGAGAGAGAGAGAGAGAGAGAGAGAGAGAGAGAGAGAGAGAGCAGTATGGCTCATACAAGTATTTATCACGATATAATTAGTGACTTGCAGCCTCAAAATACGAAGCAATCAGTACAGTGACTGAGCCACAGTAATGATCATCTAATCTCTCCAATAATATGCCCGAGTCTTACCTGTAAACAACACACGGGGAAGTAGATTTGTGCACCGTGTGCAGCCAGTAGAATAACTGATCAAATTTTTATTAAAGATGTTATACATGAGTGGCACTACTCCATCTATCTGTTCAACAAATATATAAGCCTCTAAATAAGAGTTTTACACCATAGTAGTGATATGTCGTTCGTGAACGAATCGGTTCATAGAGCCGGCTGTTCCAGATGAACGAGAAGAGCCGGATCTTTGCCTTGAGAGCCGTTAGAGCTGTTTATGTTTAAGATTCTAGTTTTTCCATATTTTTGCAATATTCTAACAAAATGCAATGATTACCGATTATTAATAATTATAGTAATGATAATAATAATAATACTTACGAGTATGAGGCCTAGTTATTGAAATGATACAGTAAAATAATTGAGTTTCCCCTTCAAGTTAATAAAGAAAACTGTATTTCCAAGTGGCTTGCCCTCTAGCAAAGAGGGGTAACTCAACACATAAAACACATATATATATATATATATATATATATATATATATATATATATATATATATATATATATATATATGAATAATTAGAAAAATATATGGTGCATATGGCAGGCCAATGATGTGGAATGTACACTACAATATTCCCTACAACATATCGGTAAATGAAGACAATCTAATAATATTAAGAGGTTAAATTAAATTATTGAACTCATGTCTCAAAACGTGTCTTTCATACAGTGTAAGTGTTGTACTAACCAAGTATATTTTTTTCCAGTTTATTTTTTAACACAAAACTGATTTTCTCATTATAGCTCGAGAACTATATGGTATACGTACAATGACTACGAATAGACAAAGAGTGACTATGAACCAAACTTTCTGTTGCAACATTTACAAATTAAATTACTCTTTATATAATGCAGGAAATATTTTTTCCATTACCTGTGAATAAATTTTAAAAATCTAACTACACTAGATGATACGCCTTTTAAAATGATTTAAATGATTATAGGTGCATTTTTTTTGTCAAACTAACCGTTAACGTTTTTTCTTTATAACTCGAAAACTATGAAATTGACGTAAAATGACTATGAGTAATTAGGGAAATTAAATGAAACAAGCTTTCTTTTCATTCTATTGAAAATAAAACTCAATGATAAATGACCATCGAAATTTTTTTTCCCCTAAACTATTAACGTTATTCAAAACCAGACTACACCAGCTGAAAGGCCTTTTGAAGATAAGAAAATAACTATTGAACATAATTTTTGTCAAACTAGCATTTAACGTTTTGTTTTGTAGAAACGAAAACGATGGAGTTTACATAAAAAAATCTGCGAATAATTAAAGTAAGGAAATAAAAAAATAAAAAAATTTGGATCATCAGAACACGTAAAGTTTATAAATAATGAAAACAAATTAAAAAAAAAATTTTTGACGTAAATTTAGATTAAATTACATGATTTGATAGAACTTTTAAAATTACATCAATTAGCATAAGTGCATTTTTTCTGTACGACTAACATTTACGCGACAAAAGACAAGTTAACTACGTTGATAATTTGTGGGGTGGTGGGTTACGTAACGGTCAACCGCCAACAGTTCCCGCGCGCGCTCTCTCTCTCTCTCTCTCTCTCTCTCTCTCTCTCTCTCTCTCTCTCTCTGATATATAAATGTTAAAGAAAGAAAATAGATAGTATGTGTGTCTGTGTGTGTGTGCGTGTGTGCCCGCCAAATAACAGGCGAGGCAAGTCCTTATGTGCCTCAGTAAGCCTACTGTCGCCAATGGTTATGATAAAAAAAAGATTGGTTTAAATTAAAATAAAATTTTTTTGAAAGATTTTTCACCTTTCCGTAGGTATTGAAAGCTAACTAGCCAAGCTATCCTAAGTAATTCCTTCTAAATTATAAAGGCTATAAACAGAATATGTGGAACAACTTCAAAAAAAGTATTTGAGAGCCGGCTCTATTGAGTGAACGAGAACGAGACTAAATTCACTGAAAAGAGCCGGAATGGCCCATCACTAGTATTCAATACCGGAATTCCCATCACTAGTATTAAGGCAATACTACACAGTACACATAACTACTCGCGCAATGTAACAATGGAAAGATAATGTAGTAAATGCATATCTGTAATGTACATTTTCAAGTCAGCTGCTACAACCAAAGCCAAACCTTTCAAACAATTGTATGAGGGTTAGCTTGGTAATGTTAGTTTCATATGAATGTTTTATTATCCCCGAAGGGAGTGGACCGATCCCAGAGGTACTGCAATACCGGGCCGATCCGCGGCAAAGGTGGAGCAAGCCCCTAGCACTTCGCCATGATCCAAAAATCAGATTAATATCGTAGATCCCACATGGGGATCATATCAGATATTAAGCTGATAAGAACAGATACTACACTTTGATCTTAGCCAAAAGGCCGAGAAGCGATACCTGCTTCGTTATTATTATTATGTAAAGGTTTATTGTGTAAAAAAAAATATATACAGTAAAAACAATATACGTATATATTAATACACAAAGCGGGCATCAGCCCGCCGGTGGCGTTGCGAGGGCTGGTGCTCGCCGTCTTCTGTGCTGTGGCGGACAGCTGTTGTGTCTTGGTCAGTGGGGCGGAGATGCCGCCCGGAGCACCCACAATAAGGCGTGGTCAGCGGGGTGGAAGTGCACTCCGGAGCACCCGCAGCATCATGTTCGTGGGCGTGTGGCGGACGAGGAGGGCAGCCCTGGCCTCGCGGCGGGTGAGCAGGCCACCGCTGTCAGGCTGGGCGGGTGCTGGCTGTGCTGGTCTCAGGGCGGCGGTCGCCGGGCAGGACAGGAGGTAGTGCAGGAGTGGGTGGCGGCTGTGCCTCCCACAGTGGTCACACTCCTGCCCCTGGAAGCCGTCATACAGCTCCTCCCTGGTACGGTAGCCCAGCCTCACCCGCTGCAGCAGCACGCCGTCTGCCCGGGGCCTCTGATGGGAGGCGTCCAGCGGCTGGTAGTCGGCGGCGGCGGCGTACCAGGCAGCCTGCTTCTTCCTCCCCTCGAGCTGCCGGTGAACCTGGTGGGCGTGTTGGGTGGCGGCGCGTTTGACCCGCGCCTTCACTTGCCTCCGGCTGAGGGGGACGAGTCTGGTCACCTGGGGCCCCTCGGTGGCTCGCCTGGCGGCCGCGTCGGCAGCCTCGTTGCCTCGTACACCCACGTGGCTGGGTATCCAGTTGAGCCTCACCCGCCGCCCCTGCGCGGTGAGACTCTGCAGGCTGCCCAGGATGGTGGTGATGAGGCCCACGTTGTCGCTGGGATGCGGCTGCTGGAGAACCTGCAGCCCCGCCCTGGAGTCGGTGTGCAACACCACGATGGCCTCCTGACGGTGCTGGGAGTGCTCCAGGGCCAGCTGGATGGCCACCAACTCCGTCTGCAGCGTGGAGCAGTGGTCGGGAGTCCTGGCGCGCAGCTCCGTGTCGCCGGTGATGGCAGCAGCGCCCGTCCTGCCGCTGCCTGGGTCTACCGAGCCGTCAGTGTAGTACACAGCGCACCCTGGCTCGGTGACCCGCGCCATGGCCATGAGGGCGTGTTGCCGTAGCTCCTCGGTGGGGCACTGGGACTTGCTGGCAGGTAGGAGTGACGGTGAAATCTGCTGCGGGGGCCTCCCATGGGGGTGGGGCGCGGTAGGTGGGAGCAGGGAGGTCTGGCTGCGGCTCGGGTCCGTTATCCGTGCGGGCAAGGCAGCAGGTTGCCAGCGCGGACCGAAGCAGCCACGGGTTGTGGCGGAGGACCTCGGCGCCCTGCGTCATTGCCAGTCGCAGTCTCCTCTGCGCCACGCCCTCCTCGCCACGCTGCAGGCCACGATCTGCTCAACTCGGGTGGTGAGGGGCACCAGACCGGTCTCGCTCTGCATGACGCACGCGCTGGACCACCTCGTTGCCCCCAGCATGGTCCTCATGGCGGCGTTTTGCAGCACCTCCAGTCGCTCCTGCTGGCTGGGTGAGAGCGCAAAGAGGACAGGAGCGCTGTAGTCCACCAGGGACCGCACCGCCTGCACGTAGTACAGGCGTAGGACAGAGAACGTGGCGCCCGCAGTGAGGCGTGTCATGGCCCGCATAGCGTTCAGCCTGGCCTGCGTCCTTTCCCTCAGGTAGGCGATGTGGGCCGTGAAGGACAGCCGCTTGTCAACCCACACCCCGAGGTACTGGTAGGAGTCGGTCCAAGCCAACCCAACTCCTTGGACGCGGAGCTGCCACGCTGGGTCCGCTGCCTTCACCATCATGGCCCGGGACTTCTCGGCCGAGATCTTGAGCCCCAACTCCTCGCACTTCTCGCTGATGAGGTTGAGCGCCTGCTGCGTCCTCCTGAGCTTGTTGCCCCTCCCAGTGACCACGAGGGCGAGGTCATTGGCGTAGCTCAGCAGGACGGTGCTCTCGTGGAAGGACAGGGCCACCAGCTGCTCCATCAGGAGGTTGAAGAGGAAGGGACTGAGGATGCCGCCCTGTGGCGTCCCATTCTCCAGCTCGTGGAAGCTCGACCTCAGGCCCTGGAACTTCACCCTGGCGCGGCGGTGGAGCAAGTAGTCCCGGAGCCAGGCCAGCAGTTTTCCTCGCACGTCTTTTTCCACGTGCGCGGTGAGTATGGCGTGAGGGCTGGCCAACTCGAATGCCTTCTCCAGGTCCAGGAAGACGACGATGGTGGGGTGGTGGTTGGTCTGGGCCAGCAGAGTGTGTAAGCTGTCAGCCGTGCTCACGCCGCGGGTGTAACCGAACACGTGTTGGTGCAGAGGCCCCACCCGCCACTGCAGCCGAGCCAACACCATCTTCTCAGCCGTTTTGGCCGTGCAGCTTAGGAGATGGGCCTGAGCTTAGTGGGCTCCCTCGGCTTGCGGATGGGCTTAATGTCGGCTTCCTTCCACACGGGTGGCAGGCAGCCCATCAGCCACGAGGCGTTGAGCGTGGCCAACAGCGCGGCGTCCCCTGCTGGCCCGGCGTGGGCCAGCATGGAATACGTCACGCCGTCTGCCCCGGCCGCGCTTCTTCGCCTGCCCCAGCTCTTGTAGGGAGAAAGGCTGATCCGTCACGTCAGCTTCCTCTGTCGCCTCCCTGACTGCCTCGTCACGGAGCGGCCGCAGCTGCTGCTGAAGACGGCGTGTGTGAGGAGGAAGCTGGTCGCCGGAGCCCCGAGCGGTGAAGACGGCCACGAGCCTCTCTGCCTCCTGGTGTGGGTGGGCGGCTGGGCGGGGCGGGGCAGCACCGGTGGCAGTCCTCACACTCCTCCACAGCTGACTGAGAGATGTGTGGTGGCTGAAGGAGGCACACCACTCCAGCCATTTAGTTTCCCTGGCCCTCAGGGACACTTCCTGCGCACGGGCCACCACGTCCTGTAGGAGTCTTAAGTTGGTGGGGTTGGGGCGCCTCTTGTAGAGCTTCCTGTGGACGTTTACTCGGTGGTTGTGTTCCCGCACCTCCCCATTGTAGAACCACCAGTCCGGCCGGTGTCGGCGGCTTGGGGCGCTTCTGGGGATGGCTGTGTCAGCTGTCCTCTCGATGGCAGCCGTCAGGTCCCTTTCCTGCTGGTGCAGGTCCTCGGGCGGTCGGTAGGTGGCCCACCACTCGGCGAGGGAGGCCTGAAACCTGGCCCAGTCCGCTCTCCTGATGTTCCAGCGCGGAGGGGGGCGGGGCGGGGCTGGCGTGGCCACTGGAAGGGTGGTGAGGGTGGCGAAGTGGTCGCTGGTGAGCGTGGGGTGCACCTGCCAGGTAGCGCCGGGAACCAGGTCGCTCGACACCAGAGTGAGGTCAAGCCTCCCCCCCCTGGTGTGGGTGACCTCTCCTGTGTTGAGGAGGCGGATGTGAGGGATATCCTCGAGCAGCACGGCGAGGTGGCGGCCCGTCTCGTTGGCTGGGGACGGCGACTGCAGCATGGGGTGGTGGGCGTTGGAGTTGCCCGCCACGAGGAGGCTGACGTGGGAGGCGAGGGTGAGAAGCTCGCCCGCCTCGAGCTCATGTTGCTGGCTCCTGTAGATGTTGTAGACTTGGAGCGGGCGATCTCCCACCCGTATCTCCAGCGCCAGTACCTCTACATTGTCCCCGAAGTGCACCGGGGTGGCGACTCTGTGATGAGGGATGGCGTTCCTCACCAGCGCCGCACAGCCGCGGGTGCCCTCTGTGGCGTGGAGTGAGTGGAGAGTGTAGCCCGCCACCCGCCACTCGAAGGCGGCAGGCGTCAGTGTCTCCTGGAGGAGCACCACGTCGAGGTCCTCCTCGAAGACGGCCTGCAACACTTGGTGCTTTTTGGGCCGCAGTCCCTGGACGTTCCACTGTAGGACCTTGAGCCTTGGAGGGCCCGCAGGCTGGTCTTGGTGGGTGGTGGCTTCAGCGTGCCTGCTCTCCATCCTGGTGATGGGAGGCGGCTGGGTGGAGGGAACGCAGGCGGGGGTCCCTCGGGTTGGATGGTGGCTGGGGGCCGCTCTCAGAGATGGCGGCGATCGTTTCCTGGCGGAGGAGTGCGTTCAATTCCTCCAGCCTGGCGGGGGCGTGGTCTGGGCGATCGCGCAGCTTCGCCAGCAGCTGCATCATCCGTGCCATGATGCAGCTCACCACCACTCGAGTCTCTTCGCTGAGGGTGATGGACACGCCGTGGAGAGGGTCACTCGGGGCCACGGGGGCCCGGGGGCAGTGTGGCTGTCTAGGCCTAGCTCCGCTCTGGTGGGTGGGGGGGGTTTGCTGGGGGGCACGGATGTCTGTCTCCATGGCTGCCCGGTGTTTCTTTGTTTCCCCGCTTCTCACCTGGGTGTGGTCCCTGGGGGCCGGCTCGCTAATCCTTCCTTCCGGCCGTGGCGCCGGCTGGGATGAGGGGTAGGGATCCGGGGACGGCCGCTTCTTGACCCACGCTGACCTGACTGGAGGTGGAGCGGGAACAAAGGCTTGCCGCCGCTGCTGTTGCTGGGCCCTCGACCGAGGCTGGCCGTGTGGTGGAAGCTAGTGCTGTTGCGTGGCCCGCTGCTGGTCCCGCGATTCCTGCTGGTGCTGGTGCTGCTGGGGCTGGCTGCGTGGTGCCTCGGGACGGCGTTGTCGTCGCCGTCTTGCTGGCGTCTGGGGATGCTGTTGCTGGTGGTTGGGCCGGGGAAGCCTGCGGAGGCGTTCAGGGCACCGAGGGTTCCACGCGTGGTGGCTTTTCCCACAGTTGGGGCACTTGGCTGTGGTCGCCTCGTTTGCCTTGTGGCGGGTGATGCATTCCTCCGTCGGGTGGGGGCAAACTGCAAACGCCGCACCTGACCGTGTGCGCACATCGAGCCTGGCGGTGGTTGAAGCGCTGACACTTGTAGCACCTCACAGGCTCTCCTTGGTAGGGGCGCAGGGAGTACTTACCCCAGCAACCGAGGTCCAGCTTGGCGGGCAGTGGCCCCACAAAAACAAGCAGCACCTGCCTAGTGGGCAGCTTATCCCTCCAGGAGCGCAGACGCTGGGCGGAGGCCACTTGCGGGTGCGCTTCTACCGCATCGAAGGGGAGGTCCAGCGGGTAGCGCTCGAGCAGCACCTTGCACCTCCGTTCGCTGGGGTCGAGGAGGAGCACCCTATTCCCCTCCTCTGCCATGTGGCGCAGGAGCGCCGCGGAGTCTACACCTTGGGCATGAGGATGTACTCACCCTGTAGGTTGGGCCTCACCTCCATCTTCAGGCCTGGGTGCTCCCTCTCGAGGGCGGTGATGGCCTGGTAGGCGCTGCCATGGTCCCCCTGGCTGCCCAGCTTGAACTTGGGCCGCTGGGGTTGCTGGCGGCGGGTGTGTCTGCCCCTGGTGACGGTTGTCCATTCATGGCCCTGGTCACCGTCACCATCCTGCTGCTGCTGCTGCCCCTCGTCGCTGGCGATGGCCTGATCACAGTCTGCGCCGCCGGTGTCGTCCTCCAGCATGTCAGGCAGGCGGTTACTGGCGGCTGGTGTGGGCAAGTCGGCCTCGTCGTGGCTGCTGTCCTCTATTAGGTCACGCTGGCAGCTGCGGGCCGCCTTCCGTGGTGTCCCGTGTTTCTCGGGGGAAGATGAGGGAGACAGCGCACGTGCCCTCTTCCCTGAACCGTCGCTTTGCACGGGGAATTCTAGCGGCATACTGGTTGCCATGTTAATACAATCACTGGTGGTTCACTGTTAACACTGCACTGCAAGGTCACACATGTGTGGGGGTGCACAGGCCGCGGCGAGGTCACCCACCTAAGCTATCCTGACCTGACTCGGGAGCGAGAACGACGTGCGTCCTCTCTCCGTGAAGGTCAGGTCCTTGTATTTTTTGAAAGATTTTTCACCTTTCCTTAACTCAGTAGGTATTGAAAGCTAACTAGCCAAGCTATCCTAACTTCCTAAGTAATTCCTTCTAAATTATAAAGGCTATAAACAGAATATGTGGAACTACTTCAAAAAAAAGTATTTGAGAGCCGGCTCTATTGAGTGAACGAGAACGAAAGACTCGATTCTCTGAAAAGAGCCGGAATGCCCATCACAACTACTCGCGCAATGCAACAATGGTAAGATAATGTAGTAAATGTATATCTGTAATGTACATTTTCAAGTCAGCTGCTACAACCAAAGCCAAACCTTTCCAACAATTGTATGAGGGTTAGTTTGGTAATGTTAGTTTCATTTGAATGTTTTATTATCCCCGAAGGGAGTGGACCGATCCCGGAGGTACTGCAATACCGGGCCGATCCGCGGCAAAGGTGGAGCAAGCCCCTAGCACTTCGCCATAGTCCAAAAATCAGATTAATATCGTAGATCCCACATGGGGATCGTATCAGATATTAAGCTGATAAGAACAGATACTACACTTTGATCTTAGCCAAAAGGCCGAGAAGCGATACCTGCTTCGTTCAAACCGCGAGCCAAACCATCTTCAGCTAAACACCTCAACCGCACAATAAAGTTGTATACTATAACAATAACAAGAAAGTGTTATTACTAGAACTGGCGAAAGCAGATTCACTCATGTTTTATTATTATTCATATACTTGTGCTGAAAATAACTTTTCTGTCTTCAATCTCGACTTAATTCTAATTTATACAGAAATTGAAAGTTCTTAACCACAAAGTTTTCCAGGTTCAAGATTGATCTTGTTTAAAGACAAGGGCAAATATGATGGATCTTTTCATGATTTTGTTTCAACAATAATATTGGACACCCTTTCTATCAGCATTTATCAACACACCACGTCCACAGTCCTTCTGCAAACAATATCACATCCAATCCCTAAAAAAAAAAAAAATGTATTAATTAATTAATTAATTTAAAAAAAAAACTCACATACGTCAGTCTACTTGAAATACTGGAAGAACATTGCAAACAAGCACAAACACCTCATGAAAATAGAAGTGAAAACTCTTACTTAATCAGTATTTAATAGTGCATCAAAGTAAAAAAAACGTTTATGAAGGAAAATGTTTCAACGGTAACTAAAGGTTGCTATCGTAAGTCCATATTCCCGGGCCACTAAGTGGAGCCAAACAGATGCTGCTACACGCAAATTAGTAACGTGACTGACTCGTGCCACAGAATCGCCTGTGTGTAAAAGATTAGCATCAGCACAACTGCAGGCTTGTTTCATCATGGACTCTGAAGAGGAAGCCATTCTTCCTGTTCTGCGACGCCGCCTTCGTCAACGAAGACAATCATTGGGAAGCATATATTAACATCTGTGCGGTTGACAAACGAATAGTTTTATACAACAATGAAAAATCTAAGAGCAAATAATGTCAAAATCTATCAATTATTTTAGAATATTAGTAGTCACAAGAATATGCAAATAGTCTTTATATTAGCTCTTTTCCATTCTTTAGGGAATTTTCCTGCTCATGATAGGTGGCATTAACAATAAGGTAAACAAATTCAAACATCATAATTTGCAGATGACACAAGAATTAGCAGTGCAATAACAACCCAAGAAGATGCCAAAAATCTACAAGCTGACGTCAATAAAATAACTAACTGGGCTATCGAGAACAACATGGACTTCAAAAAGGTAAAGTTTGAACTAATAGAACTAACAAGATACGGGAGTGACGCCCACCTGAAGACTTCCCAGTACCCAGTAGCTGCCCCAATGCACACATCGAGAATATCACAAGGACAGCTAGTCGAATGACAAGATGGATTCTATAAAGTCTAAATCCTTCTAAACATAGAAACCTGAACATCTAATCCCGCTCTGGAAATCACTAGTAATGTCCAAAATAGAATACGTAAGTTAGCTATGATCTCCACACAAAATAAGTGAAGTAGAGGAGTGGAACAAAGTCAGCAGGCATGTGGTAAGTGCAAGGACAGTAGATACTTTTAGGGAAAGGTTAGACATATCTATGGATGAAGAAAACAGATGGTAGGTGTTAGGGGCACAGGAGCTGCCTTGTGTAGGTCAACTGGCCTCTTACAGCCTCCTTATTTTCTGATGTTCTCATCAATGCAACAAGGTAATGGGATTGAATACGTTGCCAGCACACACAATCCACCTGCATTAACAGTTTAAAAAGCAAATACAGTAAGGTAACAGTACCTGGACGGGCGGTGTACAACGTTGAAGAGCCATGCGCAAGCAGTTGTTATCTGCAACATGCAGAACAAATACATTATTAATAGTGTGACCTTAGGCAAAGCATACATATGAACAATGTATACAATAATTAGTGTGACCTTAGGCAAAGCATGCATTTGAACAATGTATACAATATTTAGGAGATAATGATTGGAGCAGAATGTTCATTGATTGATTGATTGTTTGTTACCAAAATAGTACAAGTTAACATTATTCTTATAAATATTTGCAATATCAGTTTTTGTGGCATTAGTCCGCTGAACATCGGCTCTCTAGCAGACAATAATAGATTACACATAAATAAATAAATAAATATATAAATAAATAAATAAATAAATAAATAAATAAATAAATAAATAAATAAATAAATAAATAAATAAATAAATAATATATATATATATATATATATATATATATATATATATATATATATATATATATATATATATATATATATATATATATTGCAATGAATTCTAAATACATTATGAAGAAACAGCAATAAAATGGTATTTCGTTAAAGTATTTTAAATGCCTATTCCTTATACACAAGTTCTAACTGGCTAGTTCATGTAGACGGCCGAGTTGGACCTATAAGGAATCCTTCATTCTATCCCACCAGGAATCTCAATCAAGATTTGTAAGACTATTATTAATTTTTTTTTTTTTTTTTTTTTTTTTTACATTAAAAGGGTACTGGCTAAGGGGAAAAAATTAAGTATAAAAAAAATCCCGCTTGTCGCCAGACCCTGTAAAGAAGATCGTAGGAAAAAAAAAAAAAAAATGGGAGCGGGGCAGTTTAATTTAGTATGAGGTGTCTTGACATTCCTCTTTTGAAAGAGTTTAAGTCATAGGCAGGTGGAAAAACAGACAAAGGAAGAGAGTTCCAGAGTTTACCAGTGTAAGGGATGAAAGAGTGAAGATACTGGATAACTCTTGCATTAGGTAGATGGACAGAATAAGGATGAGAAGTAGAAAGTCTTGTGCAGCGAGGCCGCGGGGAGGGGGGGAGGCATGCAGTTAGCAAGTTCAGAAGAGCAGTCAGCATGAAAATAGCGGTAGATAGATAGATAAAGATGCAACATTGCGGCGGTGACTTAAAGAGTCAAGACAGTCAGTTAGAGGAGAGTTCATTAGGCGAAAAGCTTTAGACTCCACCCTGTTTAAAAGAGCTGTATGAGTTGAGTCCCCTCAGACATATATATATATATATATATATATATATATATATATATATATATATATATATATATATATATATATATATATATATATATATATATAATATAGACTAGTAAGAGGGGGAAGTGGGGACAGAAGGAAGAATAGATGGGTGAAGAAGTGAACTTTAGGGGAAGAGAAAGTCACTGGGGCTTTACCCAGGCGCTGATTGATTTTTGTTTGTTCTTAATTTGATTGCATCAACGTCTGGAGGCAAGGACGGCAAAGTGGAGATCTGCAAATCTCATCCCTCCCAGTCGAGTGGCATCACGTTCCCAGCACCAGAGTTCACCTCCCCCTCGGGATGTACGCGAGAGAGCAGACGCCGCAGCCCCAGCCTACCCACCCCGTCATGGAGCCCCAACCCCCGTGTACTTGAGCCAGCAGGACACCCCCTATTTATTGATTTTACAACAGTTTTAACATTGTTTGCAGTTTTACATATATAGGGCATACAATAAGTTGCAATACAATTATACATACAGGTTGGCATTATTTTGGTTTAGGATAGTACAGTGTGTGGTTACATTATTCTATGGACAAGACACTATACAACGTGTAAGTAAGCAAGCAAGACAAGACAAGGCTATGCGGCGCGCCTCCGTTAGGGCGGGTGTCGCGGGCGCGCGCTGCACAGCATAGATGAAGACATGAGTGTTACGTTAGTTGGACGTTGTATTGTGCTTACAATATGAGTTACTGGATTGATGTTTTATACGTTGCCCGTGACAGCTAGATGTTTATAAGAAGTATATGATACATAAAATTACAAATAAAATACAATACAATACAATACATACAATACAATACAATACAATACAATATATACAGTGTGTGTTGTTTTATTTACAATAATGTTTGTTTCTGAGCATGTGTGTGTGATAATTGTGTGTGGTTGTGTGCAGAATTTGTTTTGTGTAGATACATTCCCGCCCTATGGTGCAGTGATTTGTTGTGTTAGAAGTGTGTGTTGGGATGGTGAGGGGAGGGGAGGGGAGTTTTGGGCCGCTCATGCAGAGAGTGCCAGATGACCCCTTAGTGCCTAGGCTGCGAGACAGGGCAAGGCATGCAGTTAGCAAGTTCAGAAGAGCAGTCAGCATGAAAATAGCGGTAGATAGATAGATAAAGATGCAACATTGCGGCGGTGACTTAAAGAGTCAAGACAGTCAGTTAGAGGAGAGTTGATTAGGCGAAAAGCTTTAGACTCCACCCTGTTTAAGAGAGCTGTATGAGTTGAGTCCCCCCAGACATGAGAGCCATACTCCATATATGGGCGGATAAGGCCCCTGTAGAGCAAGCAGCTGAGAGGGAGAGAAAAATGGACGCAGACGCCATAGGACACCTAACTTCTTGGAAGCTGATTTAGTAAGAGTAGAGATATGAAATTGCCAGTTTAGATTTTTAGTAAAGGATAGACCGAGTGTGTTTAATGTGGAGGAGAGGGGAAGTTAAGTGTCGTTGAAGAAGAGGGGATAGTTATCTGGAAGGTTATGTCGAGTAGATAGCTGTAGAAATTGAGTTTTTGAGGTATTGAACAAAACAAGGTTTACTCTGCCCCAATCAGAAACTAGTGAAAGATCAGAAGTTAAGCGTCCTATAGCATCTCGCCTTGAGTCATTTAATTCTTGTTGGGTTGGGCGTCGGTTGTATGACGTTGAAAAATGCAAGGTGGTGTCATCAGCATAGGAGTGGATAGGGCATTGAGTCAGATTTAGATCATTGATGAATAATAGAAAGAGAGTATGTGATAGGACAGAACCCTGAGGAACACCACTGTTGATAGTTTTAGGAGAAGAACAGTGACCATCCACTACAGCAGCATTAGACCGGTCGGAAAGGAAACTGGAGATGAAGGTACAGAGAGGATAGAAACCGTAGGAGGGTAGTTTAGAAATTAAAGATTTATGCCAGACTTTATCGAAGGCTTTCGATATGTCAAGGCCGATAGCAAAGGTTTCACCGAAGTCCCTAAAAGAGGATGACCAAGATTCAGTTAGGAAAGCAAGATCACCTGTAGATCGGCCTTTACGGAAACCATACTGGCAATCATAGAGAAGGTTGTGAGCTAATAGATGCCTCATTATCTTCTTAAGGACAGACTCAAAGGCTTTAGAAAGGCAGGAAATCAAAGCTATAGGGCGGTAGTTAGAAAGATTGAAGCGGTCACCTTTTTTAGGGACAGGTTGAATGTGAGCAAACTTCCAGCAAGAAGGATAGGTAGAAGTAGAGAGAGACAGACGAAAGAGTTTGACCAGGCAGTGAGCGAGTTCGGAAGCACAGTTTTTGAGAACAATAGGAGGGACTCCATCCGGACCGTAAGCCTTCCGAGAATCAAGACCAGAGAGGGCCTGGAAAACGTCATGATAATGAATTTTAATTTTAGGGATGAAGTAGTCAGAGGGTGGAGGAGTAGGAGGAATATGCCCAGTATCATCCAAAGTAGAGTTGGTAGCAAAGGTTTGAGCGAAGAGTTCAGCTTTAGAGAAAGAAGAGACAGCTGTGGGGCCATCTGGTTGAAGTAAAGGAGGGAAAGATGAAGAAGTAAAATTGTTAGATATTATTGGCTAGATGCCATAAATCACGAGGAGTTCGAGTTGGAAAGACTTTGACATTTTCTATTAATGAAAGAGTTTTTAGTAAGTTGGAGAATAGATTTGGCATGATTACGGGCAGAAATATATAGGGCATGAGTTTCAGCAGATGGATGGCTACGGTACCGTTTGTGAGCCGCCTCTCTATCATTGACAGCACGAGAACAAGCAAGAGTTAAACCAGAGCTTTTTAGCTTTAGTATTAGAGAAAGTATGAGGAATGTATAGCTCTATGCCAGAGACAATCACCTCTGTTATGCGCTCGGCACAAAGAGAAGCATCTCTGACATGGAAGCATTAATCATCCCAAGGAAAATCAGAATAGTACTGCCTCGGGTCCTCCCACTTAGCAGAGTTGAAATGCCAGAAACACCTCTGCTTAGGCGGGTCCTGAGGCTGCACTGGAGTGATAGGACAGGTAACAGAAATAAAATTGTGATCGGAGGAGCCCAGCGGAGAGGAAAGTTTAACAGAGTAAGCTGAAGGGTTGGAAGTTAGGAAAAGACCAAGAATGTTGGGCGTGTCTCCAAGGCGGTCAGGGATACGGGTAGGGAACTACACTAGCTTCTCTAGGTCATGAAGGATAGCAAAGTTGAAGGTTTGTTTACCAGGTTGGTCAGTGAAAGATGAAAGCCAAAGCTGGTGGTGAACATTAAAATCCCCTAAAATGGAGATCTCAGCATAAGGAAAGTGAGATAGGATGTGCTCCACTTTGGACGTCAAATAGTCAAAGAATTTTACAGTCAGAGGAATTAGGTGAGAGATATACAGCACAGATGAATTTAGTTAGAGTGCCATTGAAGTCTTAGCCAGATGGTAGAAAATTCTGAAGATTCAAGATTGGGGGCACGAGAGCAAGTAATGTCGTTACGCACATATGCGCAACAGCCAGCTTTGGATTGAAAATGAGGATAGAGAAAGTAGCAGGGAACAGAGAAGGGGTTGCTGTCAGTAGTCACAGACAACTGTGTTTCAGTTAGGAAGAGAAGATGAGGTTTAGTGGAGGAGAGATGGTGTTCCACAGATTGGAAATTAGATCTAAGGCCACGAATGTTGCAGAAATCGAGTGTAAAAGTGTTAGAGGAAGTGTCAAGACACCCGAGGTCGTTAGCAGAGGAGCAGTCCGACCTGGGGACATTTGTGGTCCCCTCCCCAGATGGGGACTCCGAGGCTGGGTGTGGTGAAGCCATTTTTATATTTTGATTTGAAGAGTCATAGACTACACTATACTTGACTGGACACTCGAAATCTGACCTTTTGCAAACCGGTCCTACAGCAGATTTTTAGAAAAATCAAATAAAATACTTAGAAATAAGATAGGAACCTCAAATAAAAAGCAAACACTTCAGAGTGATGTAGAGAATATGTTTATGAGCAACAAAAACAAACTAGTCAACGTACGTCATCAGTGGGCGACAATTATTAAATCCTAAGAAGTCAAGAAAAACACAAAATTTGCAATTTCCAGGAATATTGGAATTTCAATCTGAAAACACTTACATGCATAGCCCATGTAGTCTATATTAATATACAGTACCATAGAATACACCATACGTGACTGTGCACTCGAAATCGGGTCTTTCGCAAATGTGTCCTGAGGCGATTTTTTGTTTGTTTTATTTAAATAAAATACTTAAAATCATCATAGAAACCTCAAACAAAAAGCAAACACGTCAGAGTGATGTGAAGAATATGTTTATGAGCAACAAAAACAAATTAGTCAACATACGTCATCGGTGGGCGACAATTATTAGATCCTGACACCAATAAAAAACACCAAATTTGCAATAATTTCCAGGAATATTGGAACTTCAATCTGAAAACACTTACACGCATAGCCCATGTAGTTTATACTAATATGCAATACCATAGAATACATCATACGTGACTGTGCACTCGAAATCGGGTCTTTCGTAAATGTGTCCTGAAGCGATTTTTTTTGTTTTATTTGAATAAAATACTTAAAATCATCATAGAAACCTCAAGCAAAAAGCAAACAACTCAGAGTGATGTGAAGTATGTGTTTATGAGCAACAAAAACAAATTAGTCAACATACGTATTCGGTTGGCGACAATTATTTAATCCTAAGACACCAATAAAAACACCATATTTGCAATAATTTCCAGGAATATTGAAATTTTAAACTGAAAACGCATACATACATAGCCAATGTAGTCCATTACATGCATTATACATGCATGCTTGAAATAAGATTTGAAACTATTTCCAAATATTCTGTTTGTTTTCTACGTTTTCAATGAGCATGGCAGGATACACAACACCTTAGTGTTGAGAGTAATTGTAAAATATAACCAAAACTTGAACACAACACCCTAAGTCACTCGTAATCAATTAACTCATACTCATACTTTCATATACCCATAAATAACATCAAGAAGAAAAAAATTAACATTCCTAATCAACTTACGATGTTTGCTGAGTGTCATCGAGAGAGCGTTTCTCAGAGACTGTGTAAAATAACTCCATTGTAATTCCTTATTGGTGATGGTCTCTAGTCAGCTTGTTGGTTTCATTGCCTCCTCCTCCTCTTCTATCTAGCAATGTTCTTTCCAATGATCTTATCACCATACATCACTTTCCCGGCGTACGTACTTTTCCTTTTATCCTGCCATGTTCAGTGAAAACGTAGAAAACAAACAAAATATTTGAAAATAGTTTCAAATCTTATTTCAAGCATGATTCAGAGTATACAATAGAAGGTGAAGCTACGGTCACACTAGGTTTTGCTAACGCTAGCCTGGCTTCCGTTTTTTCTGGATTTACAGCGATACGACTACCAGTCTGGTGACTCTGATCACACACGTAGAAGAACTAACCTTGAGGAATCAGCTGATCATAACAACAACACGAGCCGTTATGGAGGAAGCACTTCTCTTCTTCTTTTTCTGCTCATGAACATTTTCCATGAGACTTATAATAGCGTCATGGGACCAATGAATTGAACTATTTATGTTGTTGACCTTTGTAAAGGATTGTTTTGGTCTTCTTCTTCTTGTGACCTCTTTCGCCTTTTGCCTTTCGCGCCACGAATTGTTGTGAAAAATTCATTCCCAAGCCGATATAACGATTATATGACATTTGATCACAATCAAATCATATTCAGGAATGGTTATTTCACAATATGTGGTTTTATTTCAGAAATTATTGCGAATTTGCCAGATTTTTTTGCTATAAACAATATGCTTTATACACAACTCCCACACGATTTTTCACTCAAACTTGTAATCTTTGTTAATTTCCTATTTGCAAAAGTTGTAAAATCATTTTTTATGTTCAGCCATGGTTCAGCAATCATTACTGATTGCAAAGACATGAAATACAATGTCCTAAGTAGAATATGAACTGATAATATGAAGTATTATCTGTCATCACTCATAGCAGCGGAATCTATAGGACCGAAATGTAATATCGTCTGTCAGCGATTGTTGCGAGTGTCCAATCAAGTATGGTGTAGTCTATGGAAGAGTGTAAAGTGTAAGGCGTAGTAATGTTATGTAGGTTGTAAAAGTTGTTTTTAGAGGGCAGGCTGCAGCTGCTCTCTTGTGTAAACGAGACACTAAGGGAACCGGGAAGAGAGGACACGGGGAATCACTCAGTCTGCAGCACTGCCTACATCCCCGTTAAGTACCTCTCCTGGAGCATTCCACCGGGCGGCAGGTGTCTACTGCCTACTCCATATTCTAATTTTATATACTATATTCTATATGTTATATGAAGGGGGATGCGCGAACGCAATCCCCCACTACCAAAAATATCGCACTCGAGTTAACCACATTTGGGTTAATCGCAAGGGTCAGCAACACCGGAGTGCAATGGTGAGCCTCGCCCTGGGAAAACCGCCTTTATGATCACGGTGTCTCCTGTGCCAGGTAAGTATGCTTTCAGCGACAACGGCAACTATCCAATCAAATCTAACTGAACACATACACAACATAACAAATTGTTATGAAAGGATTTTTTTCTTAACAAATTTTAATTCAGGCTTTAGTTTCTATTCCTCAAAACAATAAAATTTATTTTATGCTCGTTTCTTAATTTCTAGTATATATATATATATATATATATATATATATATATATATATATATATATATATATATATATATATATATATATATATATATATATATACACACACACACACACACACACCACGTTTTGCTTCTTAATGGTCGAGAGCGGGTCGTAATTCACTACCCCAATGCACCAGTTTCAAACGTCGCTGTCCATCGTGTATGTGTGATCCCAGCCTTAGATATTATAGGTATTACAGAAACTTGGTTAGATATTGCAGGCAAACATTTCTTACTTGAAGAATGAATAAATGGATACACTTTTTTTCACAGGGATAGAGAAGAGAGGAGAGGGGAAGGTGTAGCACTGTACGTTAGAAACACATTAAATAGCTATGTCAATACCACAATAAAAACAGATAGGAATACGGAATCATTATGGATTGACATTATCATAGGAGGGAAAAAGTTTGTTGTAGGGATTATATATAGGCCTCCGGATTTAGACGAAGCAGCTAGTGCACCCCTGATGCAAGCAAGAGCTTGCAAGGACATCTAGGTATAATAATTTGTGCATTATGGGTGACTTTAATTATAGGAGAATAGACTTAGATAGTATGACAGGAGACGGGAGCTCGGAGGAATACTTAAATGTCGTCCAGGATGGTTTTTTCATACAACTTGTAAGAAAACCAACGAGACAGGGAAATATTTTAGATCTGGTCTTCACGAATAATGAAACTTTGGTTAATCAGGTTGAGATAGGAGCAAGATTTGATGTTAGTGACCACCATGAAACTAGATTCAAGATTAATGCAAAGGGGGATAGAACAAAACACTAATACCAGATTTTAGAAAAGCCAATTACCAGGGCCTCAGACACCACCTCTAGAGAATAGATTGGGAGGGAATAGGAGTAGGCAGAGAGGAGAATCAAAACATTGAGGTAGAATTGCATTATAATAGCATAGTTAGGGAAATTCATACAGGGCAGGAATAGTATATACCAAGAGGAGGATTTGGTCAAATAGAAATTATCCAAAATGGATGAATAGCAGCATTAGAAAGGAAATTGAATTAAAAAGGGGACTCAATAGGAGAACTAAAAGGGGAGAAGTACAGGTAGTAGGGCAGTATAATGACCTAACTAGGAAAGTTAAAAAGGATATTAGGACTGCAAAGAGGAATTATGAGGTTAGGATAGCTAGAGATGCCCAGAAGGATCCAAAGGGATTCTATCAGCTGTACAAGGCTAAAACAAAGGAAAGAATAGGACCTCTTAAAGGAATGGATGGCAGCTTGATAGAAAATGGTGAGGAAATTAGTAAGGAATTAAGTAAATACTTCTTGTCCGTATTTTCTCAGGAATAATCAGGTAGGGAATTGGAGCCAGTACAGATCTTTAGGGGACAAGAGGTTGATAAATTAAGCGAAATAGGCATAAGTAGGGAAGTAGTTAGCAAGAAAATAGATAGACTTAAAAAGACTAAATCTCCAGGGCCGGACGACATTTTTCCGAGGATTCTTAGGGAATGTAGAGAACTCGTTGAACCCATTGCGATGATTTTTAGAAAATCCCTAGATACAGGAGTAGTTCCTAGGCTATGGAGGCAGGCAAATGTAGTTTCTATATTCAAGAAAGGAGATAAGGCAGAAAGTAGTAACTACCGCCCAATCAGTTTAACATAACTATAGGGGAGAGTGGGGTAAGTTGAGCCACAGGCTTTTACTCATATTTGAAAAGCTGGAACAGAGAACTAACGTCATATATGGGAAAGCAATAACACTACTCCAATCCTCCCCTCATTGTTTCAAGCCTAGCAGCAGATGCTGATAAGTTGGCCCCCAAAAAAAAATTTCAGCTCTAAAAGTGAAAAATTATGAAACAGGTATGTGCTAAGTTTATTCATATATTATTTAGATATTGCCTGACCTCTTAACTTCCATGTATAGCATAACTTTAAGTGCATTTTCAGGGAAGAAGTAATAAACCAAGGCATGCTGTTATTAGGTGATACGTGGACATATATTAGAAAATCAAGGATGGGGTAAGTTGAGCCACAACTGGGGCAAGTTGATCCACCATACTACTGATAAAATTGTGTATCTTAGCCATGCAGATTATTTTCAAACCCTAGCTGAGTATTAAATTTTAGAGTAACACCCAATATAATTGTTAAGGGGGGCCACCAATTGGAATTTTTTAAATATAGAATATGCGTTTTTTTTTTCGCTCATCCTGTCCTTGATATCGTAAATTATCACTTGGTGAAATCATTTTTCCAAAAATTAAATACCCTCCCCCCCAAAGCCATTTTTAAATGACCCGCACTGTTGCGTTATAGCCTGACTCGTACGCCAAAATATGCGGTATCATTCAATACTTGTATCTACGTAGAATTATAATTAAAATGTTTTCTTTCATAAATTTCGACATTTGGCATCTATTTCCCGCAGAGCGTGGGTGAGTATCTCCCTCCTGGCTCCACTGATAAGTATTAAATAAAGCACTAAAATTTATAAACCAGAATGACACTGTTAGATTAAACATCATTAAAGACTTGCACAAACGATATAACGTAGTGCCTATTAATGTTTCATCATATAATAAAGCGAAATGTATTTGGGAAAAGATAAGAGAAATGGATGAAGATACTTATTAATTTAACAAGACCAATAGATGGTAACCACCGATGGTTCCCCAGAACCAGCTTAACAATCAACTCACCAACCCCAGCTCCTATTTACACAAGTGTGCAAGACAGGGAGTGAGCATTAAATAAACCTTGCTGTGACTTGTTTTTTCACTTATTTTTCCACGCCTTGTGGGAGGGAGAGGGAGAGTGAAGAGGAAGAAAAAAAAAAAAAAAAAAAAAAAAAAAAAAAAAAAAAAAAAAAAAAAAAAAAAAAAAAAAAAAAAAAAAAACACTAGTATACATGTATATATGTGTGTAAATGATACGCCACCATCTAGGTATGGTAAATCTACCTAGCATAAGCATAATTACTAACTTAGCCATATCAGCATTGGTACAATGAAGGAGCCATAAAGCGACGATAATAAAGAATAGTTAACAAAATTAGCAATGTGGTCAAGCCCACACACTTTCAATCTCAGTCTATATTTCCTTTTTTCTTCCCCCATACTATTCCTCTATCTTTTATTCTACTTTTCCCCCATCTTTTCTACGTTCTATGTTCTATGTTCTACTTATAAGCCTTGGAGCCAGGGCTGGTACGCTGCACTTCCTTTCGCTATTTTAGCCTTCAGTGAAATACGTCCTTGCAAGATGACGATAAGGAAAGATCAAGGCATGCAACACCTAAGACAAAGAAGAAAAAAGAAGGATGACACGTACGAGCCTGAAAGATTTTGATAAAATCTGGCGACAATGAGGAAGGTGGCGCCTTCTGACCCTCACCTTTGAGTGATTAATTTCTTAGAGAGTGGGACCAGATGCCTTATCATTCTCCAGTATGTCAACAATGTATACACAATCATATGTGAAAATTTCATGCCAATCAAATGAATACAAATGGAAGGACAAGGACGAAATGGAAAAAAATTGAGCCAATATCTCGAAAAGTTGTTTTTTATACTTCAAATAATTTCACAAAACCGGTAAAAACTCTGATCAACTTTTGTTGGGTATCATATTAAACTACAACTAAAATACAATTTTTTGTAGGAATTAGATTTTTCAAAATGTCAAAAGAAAACGGGATTCAGGAGTGCTAAAAAAAATGGACAAAACTTTATTTATTTTTTCCTTCAAAGACAAAACAAAAAATAGAAAAACTAATTCCTACAAAATGTAGATACATCAACAAAGTTTTAATGGTAATTTTTTTAAAGCAATTAACTGAAAAATGAAGTCTGTGAAATTAAAAAAAGAAAAGCATGTTTTGTTTTAGTCGCCCCTACCATTCACCCAAATTTGATGAAAGTTACAGCATAGCATACCTTTACACCAGCAAACAACATATTAACATTTCAAAACAATTGGATGAATCATAAGCGAAATATGAACCTCAGGGGTTTCCAGTGGTGGCCCCCCTTAAGCGTATTGAAAATGGTTTAAGTATATATAGGCTATTAGAAAGAAAGGGGAAAAAAAAAAAAAAAATAAAAAATAAATAAAATAAAATAAAATAAAATAAAAAAAGGACTGGCTATACAGGATTGTCCCTAAAGCAAAGAGTATTTCCTCCTTATATGAAAAAGGATTTAGCAAACCATGTCAAATTACTGCCAGATATGGTCCATGGATTGTCAGTAGAAAGGCGTTGTTTATTAGCTTATGAGTTTGTCAAAATATATACAATAAATACTTGCTGTCATAATAGGTTTCCTTTATGTATTTTACAGCATGTATTAAACCTCTTTTATGCAACTAAACTTGTTTCTTTTGTTCTTTCATCATTTTTATAACTTTAAAAAAGAATAACCAAGCATGGAACAACTTACCCCATGGGATGGCTCAACTTATCCCATGTATGGGGTAAGTTGAACCATTTGAGATATTATTTTTGAGTGACCGGCATGACATTAGAAAAAAAAAGCTGAAAGTGGCCTCAAATATGCTTGATAGATAGAATTTTCAGATGACATTAATTTGTATTCATTACGCTTGTGTTTTAGAGATAACATGCGCAAAGCGAAAAATGGCTTGTCTTACCCCGCTCTCCCCATATCGAATTATCTAGGTCAGTTAAGAAGCTAACACGTACAACCAAGAAAAAATACGAAATTAAGGTAGCTAGCCAGGTTAAAACTGACCTTAAGGGATTCTTTCAAGTATATATGACAAAAAGCAGGGACTTCGTGCGTCCGTTGAAATTAGGTCAGGAAGAGATGGTAAGTTTTGGGTTCTAAATGATTATTTCTTAAGTGTTTTTACTAAGGAGGACAAAAACATAGTTCTGATTTGCAAGCAAATTTTTAGAGAAGAAAGCGAAAAGCTAATAGTTGAAGTAACTAGGGAATTATTGATAAAGGAAATAAATATAATGAAGTTTAAATCACCAGGTTCAGATGAGATTTATCCCACGGCAATCAAAGAATGTAACGAGGTAGTTAGCCAGCCGTTAGTTAACATTTTCAGAAAATCAGTGGATTTAGGGGAGGTTCCTTCAATGTAGAGACAAGCGAACGTAGTTCCAATTTTTAAGAAGGGAAATAGAACATTAATGTCTGATTACCGATCCGTTAGTCTGACTTAGATTGTAGGTAAATTACTAGTACCTTGTGCAGGCCTCCGAGACTAGTAGTTTCCTTATATTCTTTCTTATGCTTGGTGAAAATAGGCGACAATATCACAGCATGTTTACATATTTGCATTACGTACTATACCTGTATTTGCTTCGTGATGATTTAAAGGTTTATTATGTAATAATGTACACTTATACATGGCACATATATACAAATGTACATGTTACACAAAGCGGGGAGCCCGCCGGTGTAGTAGTGAGTCAAGACACGGCGTGGCTTGTCTGTTACTGGTGGGTGGTGGCGGTCCTCACCATCCGTCTTCACGATTTACGATTTAAAGGTTTATTGTGTAAAAAAAATATACAGTATATACATAATTAAACAATACACATATACATCAAATACACAAAGCGGGCATCAGCCCGCCGGTGGCGTTGCGAGGACTGGTGCTCGCCGTCCTCTGTGCTGTGGCGGACAGCTGTTGTGTCGTGATCAGCGGGGCGGAGATGCCGCCCGGAGCACCCGTAGTGAGGCGTGGTCAGCGGGGCGGAGGTGCACTCCGGAGGGTGGTGGGTGGTGACTTCAGCATGCCTGCTCTCCATCTTGGTGGTGGGAGGCGACTGGGTGGAGGGAACGCTGGCGTGGATCCCTCGGGTTGGGTGGTGGCTGGAGGCCGCTCTCGGAGATGGCGGTGACCGTTTCCTGGCGGAGGAGAGCGTCCAGGTCCTCCAGCCTGGCGGGGGCGTGGTCAGGGCGGTCGAGCAGCTTCGCCAGCAGCTACATCATCCGCGCCATGATGCAATTCACCACCACTCGAGTCTCCTCGCTGAGGGTGATAGGCACGCCGTGGAGAGGGTCACTCGGGGCCATGTCCCTCCTCCTCGCCGTCGTCACGGGGGCAGTGTGGCTGGCGGGGCGTGGCTCCGCTCTGGTGGGTGGGGGGGTTTGCTGGGGGGACAGGGATGTCTGTCTCCATGGCTGCTCGGCGCACCTGTGTTTCCCCGCTTCTCACCTGGATGTGGTCCCTGGGGGTCGGCTCGCTAATCCTCCCTTCCGGCCTTGGCGTCGGCTGGGATGAGGGGTCAGGGTCTGGGGACGGCCGAGCCTGAACCCACGCTGACCTGACTGGAGGTGGGGCGGGAACAAAGGCTTGCCACCGCTGCTGTTGCTGGGCCCTCGACCGAGGCTGGCCGCGTGGTGGAAGCTGGTGCTGTTGCGTGGCCTGCGGCTGGTCCCGCTGTGCCTGCTGGTGCTGTTGCTATTTGCTTCGTTAGTTCATGCATTTTATATGAAGGGGGATGCGCGAACGCAATCCCCCACTACCAAAAATATCGCACTCGAGTTAACCACATTTGGGTTAATCGCAAGGGTCAGCAACACCGGAGTGCAATGGTGAGCCTCGCCCTGGGAAAACCGCCTTCATGATCACGGTGTCTCCTGTGCCAGGTAAGTATGCTATGAGCGAAAACGGCAACTACCCAATCAACTCTAACTGAACACATATACAACATAACAAATGGTTATGGAGGGAATTGTTTCTTAACAAATTCTAATTCAAGATTTTGTTTTTATTCCCAAAAAAAAAAAAAAAAAAAAAAAAAAGTTTATGCTCGTTTCTTCATTCCTAATATATATATATATATATATATATATATATATATATATATATATATATATATATATATATATATATATATATATATATATATATATATATATATATAACATAAGAATATAAGGAAGCTACAAAAGACCCGGAGGCTTGCACTAGGTAATTCCTGTTAATCCTGTCAACATAAAGCAGGGAGGAAATAATCAAAGAGATTGACCGACTCAGCACTAAATCACCTGGGGTAGACTTAGTCTATCCTCGGGTACTAAAGGAATGTAGGGATATAGTTAGTGGAAATTTAACGAATATCTTTAATAAATCAATAGGCACAGGAGAGGTACCCAGCTTATGGAGACAGGCTAACGTAGTACCGATATTTAAAAAGGGGGATAGGAGCGAAATGTCAAATTACCGGCATATTAGTCTAACATCAGTTATAGGTAAAATGTTAGAAACAATTGTAGCAAAGAGGACCCAAGAATACTTAGTTACATGATTGATTACCGACTCTCAGCATGGCTTCACCAAAGGTAGATCTTGTCTTACTAATCTCTTAAGTTTTTATAGGACAGTTTATGAAGCAGCGGATAACGATGATAATTATGACGTCATATACCTCAATTTCAGTAAAGCTTTGATAGAGTGCCGCATGAGAGACTAAGGAAAATAAAAGCACATTGGATAGATGGTAAGATGTATAACTGGATTAGATCATGGCTCAGTAACAGGGAACAGAGAGTTGTAGTTAATGGCGAGAAATCAAATTGGGGGAAAGTAATTAGCGGGGTTCCTCAGGGGTCTGTTAGATCCACTGCTTTTCATAATTTACATAAATGATTTAGACACAGGGGTGAGCAGTAACATTAGTAAATTCGCAGATGACACGAAGATAGGGCGGCGATTAAGCTCAGCGAGATATTGAGATATTGCAGGGAGAACTAGACATGTTGCAAGGAGGAGACCTAATTGAGGTGTATAAATGGATCAAGGGATTCAATAAGGGAGACATAAGTAAGGTACTCATAGTTAGTGGTCCAGGTAGAACGCGAACGAACGGTTACAAGCTAGAAAAATTTAGGTTCAAGAAAGAGATAGGGACGAACTGGTTCACAAATAGGGTAGTAGACGAGTGGAATAGGCTCAGCAGTCATGTGGTGAGTGCAAAATCTATAGGTTGTTTTAAGAATAGGTTGGATAAATTAATGGACAGCGACGATAGATGGTAGTGGGTATTTTTAGGTTCACAGGAGCTACCTCGAGTAGGATAACTGGCCTTTTGTAGTCTCCTTATATTCTTATGTTCCTTTTATTACCTACATCCATCTCCCCCATCCATGAAGTCGTCGTCTTCTCTTAAAACTACTTATTGTCTGTGCACTAACTATCTGCTGATTGAGTCTGTTCCAATCATCTACCATCCTATTTGTAAACCAATTTCTGCCTTTTTCTTTATTAAATCTACATTTTCCTAGTTTGAATCCGTTATTTCTTGTTCTAAGATATTTTGGAGAAACATACAATATGCTAAGAAATATAAGAGTAGCCTTTAACTATATGGATAAAGAAATTATGAAGATTATTACTACAATGATTAGACCGAAAATGGAATATGCTGCAATTGTATGGTCTCCACATAAGAAAAAACTAAAAAAGAATACAACAAACAGCAACGAAAATGGTTCCAGAATTAGAAGGGAGGACGTACGAGGAAAATCTGGAAGAAATTAATTTGCCAACACTTGAGGAAAGAAAGAAAAGGTGTGACCTGATAGCAGTATACAAACTGTTGAATGGAATGGATAAAACTGATATGAATATACTATCAAGGAAAGAAGCTGCTTATACAAGAAGCCACAAGAGGAAATTAAAAAAGGGAAGATGCTTGAATAACAAAAAAAAATATAGCTTTCCACATGGAAGTATAGACGCATGGAACAATTTGAAAGAAGTTATTAAAGTGAATAGTGTGCACAAAGAAAAAATGGATCAATGTAGATACGGAGACAGGACCACATGAGTAGCTATGGCCCTGTATACTACAACTAGGTAAATACACATGCAGCAACCCATGATAAATAAAATACTGAGAGATTTGAAATGTTATTTTCCTTGCTTAAAGGACAAAAATTATTTATGCAAAAGCAATGGAATATAAGAATATCTGAAGCTACCGAGAACTTTTTGATTTAAGACTCAACGCTATGCAGATGTAAGGTTAATTATTTTCTGAAAATGGGAAAAAATACGTTTTTTGACATAGAAAAGGCAAACATCGGCATCGGTAATATCAGGATCGGAGGTAAATCTATCAATACTGCTATTTTTCACTATTACCGGTTTGGAGGCTATACTATTTTTGGTTATATTCGGTAATTTATCATTTATGCCAATACTACACATCACTACTCGCACAATGTTAACATGGGATATCAGTATTCATCCGCAAATGCTGCTAACCAGACAGTTATCAAGTGATTTGCATCGCAATGTTTAATTCATATGGGTATTTATTATCCCCGAAGGGAGTGGACCGATCCCGGAGGTACTGCAATACCGGGCCGATCCGCGGCAAAGGTGGAGCAAGCCCCTAGCACTTCGCCATGGTCCAAAAATCAGATTAATATCGTAGATCCCACATGGGGATCGTATCAGATATTAAGCTGATAAGAACAGATACTACACTTTGATCTTAGCCAAAAGGCCGAGAAGCGATACCTGCTTCGTCCAAACCGCGAGCCAAACCATCTTCAGCTAAACACCTCAACCGCACAATAAAGTTGTATACTATTATAATAACAAGAAAGTGTTATTACTAAAACTGGTGAAAGCAAATTCACTCATGTTTTATTATTATTCATATACTCGTGTTGAAAATAACTTTTCTGTCTTCAATCTCGACTTAATTTAAATTTTTACTGAGATTGGAAGTTCTAAATCACTAAGTTTTCCAGGTTCAAGACTGATCTTGCTTAAAGACAAGGGCAAATATGATGGATCTTTTCATGATTTAGTTTTTACTATAATATTGGACACCCTTTTTATCAGCATTTATCAACACATCACGTCCACAGTCCCTCTGCAAACAATATCACATCCACTCTTAAAAAAAAAAAATAAATAAATAAAATAAAATAAAATAAATAAATAAATAAATAAATAAATAAATAAATAAATAATAAAGAAAACTGACATACGTCAATCTACTTGAAATACTGGAAGAACATTGCAAACAAGTACAAAAACCTCATGAAAATAGAAGTGGAAACTCTTACTTAATCAGTATTGAATAGTGCAGCAATGACAAGTCAAAAAAACGTTTATGAAAGAAAATGTTTCAACGGTAACTAAAGGTTGTTATCGTAAGTGGAGTGGGGCCTGGAACTTTAACAACGGTTAACGGTAAACGGAAGTCCATATTCACGGGTGAGTAAGTGGAGTCAAGCAGATGCTGCTACACGCAAATTATTAACGTGACTGACTCGTGCCACAGAATCGCCCGTGTGTAAAAGGTTAGCATCAGCACAACTGCAAGCTGCGACGTCGCCTGCGTCAACGAAGACAATCATTAAGAAGCATCTATTAATATCTGTGCGGTTGGCAGACGAATAGTTTTATACTTACTTTGGAGAATTTTGCCTGTTAACGACACAGCTGAAGTGGGCTTCCACTGGCTCCGGGTCCCTCCTCAATCCCTATTCCTCCAATTGGGGTTGTTAGGGCGTTGTGATGGGAGTTAGGGTATCCTGGTGTTGGAGGTTCATCTGGTATCCCACTAAGCCACTTGTCTAGTCTCCCTTTGAAAGACTTCACTGTGATGTTTGTCAAGTTGCGGAGTTCTTTTGGGACACAGTTGAACAAGCGGGTACCATTGTGGGTGAACGTGTTATGCACCAGGGATCGCAGTCTTGCTGTTGTGCCCTGCGTTTCCTGTACATAACACAGTCGACCTCTCCTGGGATGTGGGTTTACTACTAACCCAACATTTGGGGCTTTTCCCTCTAGTATTTTCCAGACATAGATGATAATATATCTCTTCCTCCTCCTCTGCAGCGAATAGAGACGCAAGTGTTTCAGCCTCTCCCAGTAATTAAAGTGTTGGACACCCTGAATTCTACTGGTGAAGGTCCTTTGTGGGGCTTCAAAGGAGGTTATGTCTTGAATTTTGTCAGGGGACCAAAGCTGACAGCAATATTCTAGTCTGGGCAGAATCATAGTTTTCCACAGGGTCATCATGCACTTTTCTTCTCGTGTTCTGAATGTTCTTAGAACCCAGCCAGTCATCTTTCTTGCCGCATCCGTGATCTTACTGAAGTGATGAGTGAAGGATGCATCCTTACTCATGTATACCCCTAGATCTTTAACATGGTTTGTTTCCTCAATGATCTGGTTCTTGGCGGAGTAGTTAAATTCACTGATTGCTTCCTCATAATCTCCGTATCTGAGCAATTCAAACTTATCTCCATTCAGTGACATATTATTTTCATCAGCTCATGTTAATATTTTGTTGAGATCCATCTGCAGTTTTTGTGCATCACCGACCTCTGTCACCTTTCTTCTGATTTTTGTGTCATCGGCAAAGGAGGTGAATTCAGAGTGTTCCAGGTTTTTGTTGATGTCACCTACGTGTATGATGAAGAGGAGCGGGCCAAGTACGGAGCCTTGCGGCACCCCGCTTTGAACTGGGCCGGGCTCAGATAGAGTTCCCATGACTGATACTTGCTGGGTCCTTCCCAAGAGGAAACTGTGTATCCATTTCCCAACTGGTCCCCTGATGACATGGTTTCTTAGTTTCTGGAGCAATATGCCATGATCGACTTTATCGAAAGCCTTGGCAAAGTCTAAGTATATTACATCGGCATTATTTCCCTCCCTTATATTTTCTAGGATGCCTTCATGGTGTACCAGCAGCTGTGAAAGGCATGAATGGTGCTTCCTGAAGCCATGCTGTCAATTGTTGAGGATGATATTTGTTTCCAGAAATTTGACCATATTTGTCCTGATGATTCTCTCATAGATCTTAATGATGTGAGGTCAGCGTTACTGGTCTGTAATGACTTGCTAGTCCTCTGCTTCTTCCTTTGTGGATTGGCGTTATAATCCCAGTTTTCAATGCCTGTGGAACGATGCTTGTTTCCAGGGACTTTTGCCAGAGGTATTTCAGTGGTTTAGCCAGCTCCTTGCATCTCTTCAACAGCTGGGGGTGAAAACCATCAGGGCCAGCTGCCGCATCCGGAGCAATCTCGTCTATGGCGCTGACGATGTCTTCTTGAGATAGTGATGGTGGACAGGTGTGAGCCACCTTCAAGAACACATGCAAAAAAGCTATGTGTCAGCCATTATCTTATCTGCCCTTGGTGTGTTTTTTTTTAGTATGTCTGCCATTTCCTTTGAGTCTCCTGTCAGCTCACTATTTCCACCTCTAAGTGGACCGACAGATGACCTTGTTTTCAATTTCTTGTCGGCATATGAAAAGAAGTACTTTGCGTTGCCTTTTATGTTGGCGATGGCCTGCCTTTCATCCTGTACTTGCTGGTCTTCTATGGACTGTTTTAGCTTTTTTTTCTATTTCACTTATTTGCCCCTTTATCTTATCCTGGGTAGTGTTATGTCTAGTGACTGCCAGCTTCCTCCTGAGTTTATAGCGTTTTTCCATCAGGATTCTTCTATCTCTTGGTATGATGTTAGTCTTCGCAGCAGCCTTTTTCCTTGGAACATATTTCCTGCATACTTCAAGACACTTTTGGGATATTATATTTAGTATTTCGTCAGGGTCTTGGTTTTCTGTGCTCCAATCCACTTTATTTAAGTCCAATTTAAGTTCATCCCAGTTTATATCCTTTCCATAGAAGTTAAAGTCTATGAGTCTTGGCAAGCGATTTGTTTATACAACAATGAAAAACCTAAGAGCAAATAATGTCAAAATCTATCAATTATTTTAGAATATTAGTAGTCACATGAATATGCAAATAGGCTTTATTTCAGCTCTTTTCCATTCTTTAGAGACTTTATATATATATATATATATATATATATATATATATATATATATATATATATATATATATATATATATATATATATATATACTGCAATAAGTGTTCTAAATACTTTATGAAGAAATATAGCAATAAAATGGTGTTTCGTTAAAAGTATTTTAAATGACTTCCTTTCCTTATGCACAAGTTCTAACTGGCTAGTTCACGTAGACAGCAGAGTTGAGCCTATGGAAATCCTGAATTCTGCCCCACCAGGAATCTCACCTGAAGATTGGAAGATTATTGTTAATTCATGTATGCTATATGAAGGGGGATGCGCGAACGCAATCCCCCACTACCAAAAATATCGCACTCGAGTTAACCACATTTGGGTTAATCGCAAGGGTCAGCAACACCGGAGTGCAATGGTGAGCCTCGCCCTGGGAAAACCGCCTTTATGATCACGGTGTCTCCTGTGCCAGGTAAGTATGCTTTCAGCGACAACGGTAACTATCCAATCAAATCTAACTGAACACATACACAACATAACAAATTGTTATGAAAGGATTTTTTTCTTAACAAATTTTAATTCAGGCTTTAGTTTCTATTCCTCAAAACAATAAAATTTATTTTATGCTCGTTTCTTAATTTCTAATATATATATATATATATATATATATATATATATATATATATATATATATATATATATATATATATATATATATATATATATATATATATATATATATATATATATATAACATAAGAATATAAGGAAGCTACAAAAGACCCGGAGGCTTGCACTAGGTAATTCCTGTTAATCCTATCCCCCCTTATTACCTACATCCACCTTCCCCATCCACGAAGTCGTCGTCTTCTCTTAAAACTCCCTATTGTCTGTGCACTAACTACCTGCTGACTGAGTCTGTTCCAATCATCTACCACCCTATTTGTAAACCAATTTCTGCCTATTTCTTTATTAAATCTACATTTTCCTAGTTTGAATCCGTTATTTCTTGTTCTAAGATATTTTGGAGAAACATACAATATGCTAAGAAATATAAGAGTAGCCTTTAACTATATGGATAAAGAAATTATGAAGATTATTACTACAATGATTAGACCGAAAATGGAATATGCTGTAATTGTATGGTCTCCACATGAGAAAAAACTAAAAAAAGAATACAACAAACAGCAACGAAAATGGTTCAAGAGTTAGAAGTCAAAGTCCCCCCTCCCTTTGCGCGTGCGCAGGAGGCGATTTTACTGCCAGCCGCACGACTCATTCTTCTGAGTGAGACTGATGATGATTTAAAGGTTTATTATGTAATAATGTACACTTATACATGGCACATATATACAAATGTACATGTTACACAAAGCGGGGAGCCCGCCGGTGTAGTAGTGAGTCAAGACACGGCGGTGTGTCCCGCGCGTGGCTTGTCTGTTACTGGTGGGTGGTGGCGGTCCTCACCACCCGTCTTCACGATTTACGATTTAAAGGTTTATTGTGTAAAAAAAAGATACAGTATATACATAATTAAACAATACACATATACATCAAATACACAAAGCGGGTATCAGCCCGCCGGTGGCGTTGCGAGGACTGGTGCTCGCCGTCCTCTGTGCTGTGGCGGACAGCTGTTGTGTCGTGATCAGCGGGGCGGAGATGCCGCCCGGAGCACCCGTAGTGAGGCGTGGTCAGCGGGGCGGAGGTGCACTCCGGAGGGTGGTGGGTGGTGACTTCAGCATGCCTGCTCTCCATCTTGGTGGTGGGAGGCGACTGGGTGGAGGGAACGCTGGTGTGGATCCCACGGGTTGGGTGGTGGCTGGAGGCCGCTCTCGGAGATGGCGGTGACCGTTTCCTGGCGGAGAAGAGCGTCCAGGTCCTCCAGCCTGGCGGGGGCGTGGTCAGGGCGGTTGAGCAGCTTCGCCAGCAGCTGCATCATCCGCGCCATGATGCAATTCACCACCACTCGAGTCTCCTCGCTGAGGGTGATAGGCACGCCGTGGAGAGTGTCACTCGGGGCCATGTCCCTCCTCCTCGCCGTCGTCACGGGGGCACGGGGGCAGTGTGGCTGGCGGGGCGTGGCTCCGCTCTGGTGGGTGGGGGGGTTTGCTGGGGGGGCAGGGATGTCTGTCTCCATGGCTGCTCGGCGCACCTGTGTTTCCCCGCTTCTCACCTGGGTGTGGTCCCTGGGGGCCGGCTCGCTAATCCTCCCTTCCGGCCTTGGCGCCGGCTGGGATGAGGGATCAGGGTCTGGGGACGGCCGCGCCTGAACCCACGCTGACCTGACTGGAGGTGGGGCGGGAACAAAGGCTTGCCACCGCTGCTGTTGCTGGGCCCTCGACCGAGGCTGGCCGCGTGGTGGAAGCTGGTACTGTTGCGTGGCCTGCGGCTGGTCCCGCTGTGCCTGCTGGTGCTGTTGCTGGTGGGCGGCCTGCTGCCGTGGTTGGTCGCGTGGTGCCTCGGGGCGGCGTTGTTGTCGCCGTCTTGCTAGCGTCTGGGGATGCTGCTGCTGGCGGTTGGGCCGGGGAAGCCTGCGGAGGCGTTCAGGGCACTGGGGGTTCCACGCGTGGTGGCTTTTCCCACAGTTGGGGCACTTGGCTGTGGTAGCCTCGTTTGCCTTGTGGCGGGTGATGCACTCCTCCGTCGGGTGGGGCAAGCTGCACACGCCACACCTGACCGTGTGCGCACATCGAGCCTGGAGGTGGTTGAAGCGCTGACACTTATAGCACCTCACAGGCTCTCCTTGGTAGGGGCGCAGGGAGTACTTACCCCAGCAGCCGAGGTCCAGCTTGGCGGGCGGCAGCCCCACAAAGACAAGCAGCACCTGCCTAGTGGGCAACTTGCCCCTCCAGGAGCGCAGACGCTGGGCGGAGGCCACTTGCGGGTGCGCTTCTACCGCATCGAGGGGGAGGTCCAGCGGGTAGCGCTCGAGCAGCATCTTGCGCCTCCGTTCACTGGGGTCTAGGAGGAGCACCCTACTCCCCTCCTCCGCCATGTGGCGCAGGAGCGCCGCGGAGTCTACATCCTTGGGCGTGAGGATGTATTCACCCTGTAGGTTGGGCCTCACCTCCATCTTCAGGCTTGGGTGCTCATCCTCCAGGGCGGTGATGGCTTGGTAGGCGCTGCCATGGTCCCCCTGGCTGCCCAGCTTGAACTTGGGCCGCGGGGGCTGCTGGTGGCGGGCGTGTCTGCCCCTGGTGACGGTTGTCCATTCCTGGCCCTGGTCACTGTCACCATCCTGCTGCTGCTGCTGCCCCTCGTCGCTGGCGATGGACAGATCACAGTCTGCGCCGTCGGTGTCGTCCTCCAGCATGTCAGGCAGGCGGTTACTGGCGGCTGGTGTGGGCGAGTCGTCCTCGTCGTGGCTGCTGTCCTCCATTAGGTCACGCTGGCAGCTGCGGGCCGCCTTCCGTGGTGTCCCGTGTTTCTCGGGGGAAGATGAGGGAGACAGTGCACGTGCCCTTTTCCCCGAACTGTCGCTATGCACGGGGAAGTCTAGTGGCATACTGGTTGCCATGTTAATATAATCCTGGTGGTTCACAGTTAACACTGCACTGCAAGGTCACACATGTGTGGGGGTGCACAGGGCCGCGGCGAGGTCACGCACCTAGGCTAACCTGACCTGACTCGGGAGCGAGAGCGACGTGCGTTCTCTCTCCGTGAAAGTCAGGTCAAGACTGTCTGAGTGAGACTAAAAATTTCTAAACAACAGTCGCACTGCTGCTCTGATGATGAATTCGGTAGATGATATATTCGGCTCATGGTTTGCTGGGATGGTTTGACTACTCAAATATATTATTTTCGTGTCCAATATTAAATTTTGTAAACACAGGCGTACTGTTGCTCTGATGATGAATTCGGTAGGTTATATATTCGGCTCATGGTTTCCTGGGATGGTTTGACTACTCAGATACATTATTTTCGTGTCCAATATTATTATTCTTACGTTTTATTATTATCAATCCTCTTCCAAGACATCGGAGGAGCAGTGCGACTGTGTTGTTTATATTAATTTAGTCCCGCTCAGAAGAGTGAGTCGTGCGGCTGGCAGCAAAATCGCCTCCCGCGCACGCGCAGACGGAGGGGGACTTTGAGTGCAGAGGGGTACCTCGAGTGAACCCACACCGGGATGCAGGGGCACACTCGGGCAAAGAGCAACACGCTGAGCCGTGGTCTCAGCTTTTTTTTTTTTTTTATTAATTATAATAGACGTTATTAAGTTTTCGACATAATTTACGTAAACGACACACGGGGAAAGATTTGTGCAGCCGGTAGAATAACAGATTACAATAAAGGTTTTATGCATGGATGGCACTACTTTATCTGTTCAACAAATATAAATGCCTCTATCTAAACGTTTTTCACCATACTTGCACTTGGTGAATATATTAACAACACCACACAGGCCATGTTTTAAAGTTCATATAGCGTACCTAAAGCCGCATTTTTGTCGTCCACGCGCGGGATTGGGTTTCGAAGAACGTCTTAGGGCCGTCTTGGGGCCGTCTTGGGCGCAATCTGTGGCCACCACAAAAACACTTTTTTTTTTACTTGGTGCCGAAATATTATTATCTGGCTTGCAAACTTTCCTAAAAACTTTATTGAAAGTAAAACGTAGCTACTGTGCTTTTATTTGAAACTATTTGGCGACATTAATTTCCTTTTTGTTAGGGTTGCCGAAATTAATGTCCGCGCCGAAAATAAACCAACAAAGTATATAACCAAAACTAAGCTGCATAATCTAAGTGGGGTCTTACTAGTGTTAAATACAACCTCAGAATGACCTCAGAACTTCTATTTGTTACACACTTACCAATAAATCCCAGTATCTTTCTATTTATCTATGTCTAATTATAATACACTGTTCCCTGGGGCGCAAGTCACTGCTTACTTGAACTCCCAAAAGTCCCTCTCACTATATGACCTTCCTAAGGTAGTGTCATTTAATGTGTAGTCTACAGACCTATTACCGGTAAAGATTCGTAAGATGACCTATTCGATATCTCCTTACCTTTAGTATGCACTGCAAATTCAACCTCAGAAACTTGTTAAGATCATATCAAACAGTTATGCCGCTGAATTACAGAAAAAAATAAGATTTATTTTAGGTTACATTAGGTTTGGTTAGGTTAAGTTAGGTCTTGTTTGGTTCGGTTACGTTAGGTTTAGTTTAGTTTGGTTAGGTTAGTTTTGGATAGGCTTATTGAGCTGCAGCTCTGGGAAAGTTATGCTAACAAAGTTATTTCATTTGTTATTTTTTTACATTTTCACCAGAATGGCGTGTGGCTACGAAAGAAAATGGCTTGTGTTCATCTAAATGTTTTCTAATTGCCCTTGCTCTATGATAACTTCTAACATCTACATATTAATTATTAAACACTGTTGATTCAATGTACTAAACTCGTATCTTGAACACCTGGAAACTGACAAATTATAGATCGAAGTGCTTGGAGATACGTTGTCATCCACTATATTCATCCGCTATTAGTACGGCCTGTGCCTTATTATTTACCTGGTAAAGCATCTTTCATGTTAGGTTGATTATGTTATGTTAGGTACGGTTTAGTTCAGTTAGGCTCGGTTATATAAGCTTTTTACCCAAAACTTAGGCATATGCCATATCTATAACCGAGCACTATGAAGATACAACCTTCGTTAGGTTATGTTTAGATTAGGTAAGGTAATGTTATGTTAGGTTATGTTTGGTTAGGTACGGTTTGGTTCGGTTATACAAGCTTTTTATATTCTATTATCCCACAGTTAGGTTCGTGTCGTATCTATAAGCGAGCACTATAAGGATACAGCATTCGTTAGATTATGGTTAGATTAGGTTTGTTTAAGTACGGTTTGTTTCGGTTATACAAGTTATTCATATTTTATTATCCCAAAGACAGGCAAGTGCCGTATCAATAAGCGAGCACTTAGGCACGGCTGCCGTACCTATAAGCTGTGCTATTATAGATAGTACGCCACATACTCATTTCATGACATTACTGGCATTAATTAATTATATCTGACATGTAAGTAATAACCTCGGGAGAAGACACTAATGTTATCTCCATATTATTCCTCAACTACTTTAATTCTCAATTTTTACACAGTGCAGTCTCCCAAACATGTACTACGTACTACGTACATAGTTTTCTACATACTTGTATTCACTGATGTATATGGGTTTGTGTCTTGAATGTTTGTTTATAATCTAAGATTAATCTATTGTATTTTACAAGTCAATAAATTTTCTTGGTTTTCTATCATGTTTACCTAAAAAGACATTACTTTTTAAGTAAATTACAACAATAATTTAATATGAATATTCAGATGGTTTGGACACCTGAAAGGACTGGGTGAGTTGCCAAGAAGGATGTACAATGCTGGGATCACCTTCTGGGTCACGTAATTGCCACTTAGAAAACAATATGAAACACAAAGCTCATCAAAAAAAAATACAACTATTTTTATTAATTGAAAAGTTAGAATCAAGAACGGATAAATTTTTATTTAGGTTAGGTTAGGTTATTTTCTTAAGCAATTTACTGTCGAGCAATTGATAGTTTGAGAAATTATTTCCTGAGCAATTTACTGTCGAGCAATTTACCTAGATTCAGGCTATAATATGACAATCAGGAAAAAAAAATCTTAAGTAAAATGCCTAACTTTTGGGTAATGAAATAAAAAAAAGCTTATATAACGGAACCTAACCAAGCCAAACATAATCTAACCATAACCTAACGTAACCTAACCGGTATTAATTTATATCATCAGAATGCTCTAGAGAATTCATAGCTGTACTTTTGCATTACCTGTTGCATTTTGATAAGATCTTCTTATTCCAAATTCTGTCGCAAATTCTTAGTTTGTGAGATATTCATTATTTTTTGTGATATCTCTTCGAAAAGTAATAAGGAAAAAAATCTAAATTAAATGCCTAACTTTTGGGTAATGAAATATAAAAAGCTTATATAACCGAACTTAACCGAGCCAAACCTAATCTAACCACAACCTAATGTAACCTAACCAGTATTAATTTACATCTTCATCAGAATGCTCTGAAAATTCAGGGCTGTACTTTTGCAATACCTGTTGCATTTTTATGTTTTCTTAATCCAAATTCCGTCGTAAATTCTTATTTTTTGAAATATTCAATCTTTTCTGAGATATCTTTTCGAAAAGTAAAATTTAGTTTCGTTTTAACAAGGTTCTGATATTTGTCAATGTAGGTTAGGGTTTTGGTTAATTTATGTAATGTTAGGTTTAGGGAAAGATTCGTAAGACGACCCAGTCTTTTTTTAACTGCAATTTTTTCTGATAGATTTTGATGTGCTTTTAATTAATCTGATGTTTGTTATGCCAAGAAATTTTTTTTCCTCAAGGTAAAAATTGCCACAAAAAAGTCAGATTAATTTGAAACCATCTAAATCAAATAGGAGAAAATTTTCTTTCAGTAAACCTAAGCAAACCTAATTAAAACTAATCTAACCCAAGCAAATCTAAGTAAGACTAACCTAACTAAATCTAATCTTCTTTAACCAAACCAGGTAAAGATTCGTAAGATGACCCACTCGATATCTCGTTATCTTTATAATGCACTGCAAATTCAACCTCAGATAGGTTAGGTTAGGTTTGATTATGTTTGCTTAGGTTAGGTTGGGTTTAATTAGGTTTGCTTAGGGTTACTGAAAATATTTTTTTTCTTATTGATTTTGATGGTTTTGAATTAATTTCACTTTTTTGTGGCAATTTTTACCTTTGGGAAAAAATGCATTGCATAACAAACAAACATCAGATTTATTCAAAACATATAAAAATCTATCAGGAAAAAATTGCTTTGTCCAAAAAACAGACTGGTTCGTCTTCCAAAACTTTACTTAGGTTAATTTAGAAGCTATCAAATGTTCTCTATGAGCAAGAGTAGGGAGTTGGACGAATTGCAGACATTTTATTTCGTATACAGACTCCATAATGGTGAAGATGTAAAATTATACCCCATAACCTAACATAACATAACCGCCTGAAACCTTTACAGACGTGTACAGTACACTAGATGTATAGTATGTACGACTTCATATTTATATCGAGTCTTGACCTGACTTTCACGGAGAGAGGACGCACGTCGCTCTCGCTCCCGAGTCAGGTCAGGTTAGCCTAGGTGCGTGACCTCGCCGCGGCCCTGTGCACCCCCACACATGTGTGACCTTGCAGTGCAGTGTTAACTGTGAACCACCAGGATTATATTAACATGGCAACCAGTATGCCACTAGACTTCCCCGTGCATAGCGACAGTTCGGGGAAAAGGGCACGTGCACTGTCTCCCTCATCTTCCCTCGAGAAACACGGGACACCACGGAAGGCGGCCCGCAGCTGCCAGCGTGACCTAATGGAGGACAGCAGCCACGACGAGGACGACTCGCCCACACCAGCCGCCAGTAACCGCCTGCCTGACATGCTGGAGGACGACACCGACGGCGCAGACTGTGATCTGTCCATCGCCAGCGACGAGGGGCAGCAGCAGCAGCAGGATGGTGACAGTGACCAGGGCCAGGAATGGACAACCGTCACCAGGGGCAGACACGCCCGCCACCAGCAGCCCCCGCGGCCCAAGTTCAAGCTGGGCAGCCAGGGGGACCATGGCAACGCCTACCAAGCCATCACCGCCGTCGAGGATGAGCACCCAAGCCTGAAGATGGAGGTGAGGCCCAACCTACAGGGTGAGTACATCCTCACGCCCAAGGATGTAGACTCCGCGGCGCTCCTGCGCCACATGGCGGAGGGGAGTAGGGTGCTCCTCCTTGACCCCAGTGAACGGAGGCGCAAGATGCTGCTCGAGCGCTACCCGCTGGACCTCCCCCTCGATGCGGTAGAAGCGCACCCGCAAGTGGCCTCCGCCCAGCGTCTGCGCTCCTGGAGGGGCAAGTTGCCCACTAGGCAGGTGCTGCTTGTCTTTGTGGGGCCGCCGCCCGCCAAGCTGGACCTCGGCTGCTGGGGTAAGTACTCCCTGCGCCCCTACCACGGAGAGCCGGTGAGGTGCTATAAGTGTCAGCGCTTCAACCACCTCCAGGCTCGATGTGTGCACACGGTCAGGTGTGGCGTGTGCAGCTTGCCCCACCCGACGGAGGAGTGCATCACCCGCCACAAGGCAAACGAGGCTACCACAGCCAAGTGCCCCAACTGTGGGAAAAGCCACCACGCGTGGAACCCTGAACGCCTCCGCAGGCTTCCCCGGCCCAACCGCCAGCAGCAGCATCCCCAGACGCTAGCAAGACTGCGACAACAACGCCGCCCCGAGGCACCACGCGACCAACCACGGCAGCAGGCCGCCCACCAGCAACAGCACCAGCAGGCACAGCGGGACCAGCCGCAGGCCACGCAAAAGCACCAGCTTCCACCACGCGGCTAGCCTCGATCGAGGGCCCAGCAACAGCAGCGGTGGCAAGCCTTTGTTCCCGCCCCACCTCCAGTCAGGTCAGCGTGGGTTCAGGCGCGACCGTCCCCAGATCCTGACCCCTCATCCCAGCCGGCGCCAAGGCCGGAAGGGAGGATTAGCGAGCCGGCCCCCAGGGACCACACCCAGGTGAGAAGCGGGGAAACACAGGTGCGCCGAGCAGCCATGGAGACAGACATCCCTGCACCCCCAGCAAACCCCCCCACCCACCAGAGCGGAGCCACGCCCCGCCAGCCACACTGCCCCCGTGCCCCCGTGACGACGGCGAGGAGGAGGGACATGGCCCCGAGTGACCCTCTCCACGGCGTGCCTATCACCCTCAGCGAGGAGACTCGAGTGGTTGAGAATTGCATCATGGCGCGGATGATGCAGCTGCTGGCGAAGCTGCTCAACCGCCCTGACCACGCCCCCGCCAGGCTGGAGGACCTGGACGCTCTTCTCCGCCAGGAAACGGTCACCGCCATCTCCGAGAGCGGCCTCCAGCCACCACCCAACCCGAGGGATCCACGCCAGCGTTCCCTCCACCCAGTCGCCTCCCACCACCAAGATGGAGAACAGGCATGCTGAAGTCACCACCCACCACCCTCCGGAGTGCACCTCCGCCCCGCTGACCACGCCTCACTACGGGTGCTCCGGGCGGCATCTCCGCCCCGCTGATCACGACACAACAGCTGTCCGCCACAGCACAGAGGACGGCGAGCACCAGTCCTCGCAACGCCACCGGCGGGCTGATGCCCGCTTTGTGTATTTGATGTATATGTGTATTGTTTAATTATGTATATACTGTATATTTTTTTACACAATAAACCTTTAAATCGTAAATCGTGAAGACGGGTGGTGAGGACCGCCACCACCCACCAGTAACAGACAAGCCACGCGCGGGACACACCGCCGTGTCTTGACTCACTACTACACCGGCGGGCTCCCCGCTTTGTGTAACATATACATTTGTATATATGTGCCATGTATAAGTGTACATTATTACATAATAAACCTTTAAATCAAATCATCATCATATTTATATCGATATCGTCGAAGCAGTAGTTATGCAGAAATAACAAACTATTTACTGACAATCATTGTATTTTGTCTTCCAAGAAACCCGCATTCCCACAGGTCCCCAGAATTGTTGGGGGTTAATGAGGATGTCTTATTAGATATGCATTTGCGACGAAAATCAATGTCAAAATCGTTCGAAATGGATCATTTTTTATACGAAAAGTGTTATTTACATCCAAGTTCATTGGGAGAGCTAAAAATTTACCAGCCACACAATCACCTACGCTATATCACTACTCTCACAAGAGTTTACGGCTTCCTTTATCTCCTCACATCTTCTTGCCACCTAAATACTGTGTTTACTGCGGCTATAATTGCTCCAGACTCTATTATATGTTAATCAGCAAGTTTTTTCTACGGCGATAAAGGTGCCCACGAAGAGGGTGCGCCGCCATGTTGGCTCAATCACCTGATTATCTCAGCACGAAAAAAAAATATATACCATAGCGACGTCGGTATGTGTCCAATATCGTTCGGTGGGCAAATTCTTCACCCCCCCCACCTCGCTGAACGCGGCCCCTTATTAAGGTTGTGCTTTACCGCTTTGCCACACAGTATTATCACTTTTGTGTATTCAACGCACTATTTTTCTACTAAGGTGGCGTCATTTCCCACAATTAAGGTGGGATTCAGTATATTTTACTCAAATAAGTAACTATTTACTCTGTCTGGGCCGCCATATTTCCTTTTTGACGGTGTTTTTCAAGGGAATCCGGTTTGCAAGATGAAATCCGTCTCCCAA
This sequence comes from Cancer borealis, assembly GCA_036785275.1. Taxonomy (NCBI): domain Eukaryota; kingdom Metazoa; phylum Arthropoda; class Malacostraca; order Decapoda; family Cancridae; genus Cancer; species Cancer borealis. Next base: position 43,675 of record JAXIVD010000646.1, on the reverse strand, counting down.
GACACCTCTAGAACAGTCTTCGAAGCCGAGTCTCCTCGGCTTGGAACTGTCTTCGTATCCTCCAAACCGAAAGTGGACGACAAAAACGCGGCAGGCGGGATTGACTTGGATTTACCGAAGACAATCTTCGAAGCCGTGGACAACAAAAATGCGGCTTAAATACCTGAGTAATTCGTTATTTCATGCATATTATAAGGGGGATGCGCGAACGCAATCCCCCACTACCAAAAATATCGCACTCGAGTTAACCACATTTGGGTTAATCGCAAGGGTCAGCAACACCGGAGTGCAATGGCGAGCCTCGCCCTGGGAAAACCGCCTTCATGATCACGGTGTCTCCTGTGCCAGGTAAGTATGCTGTCAGCAAAAACGGCAACTACCCAATCAAATCTAACTGAACACATACACAACATAACAAATGGTTATGGAGTGAATTGTTTCTTAACAAATTCTAATTCAGGATTTTGTTTTTATTCCTTAAAACAATATATTTTTTTTATGCTCGTTTCTTCATTCCTAATATATATATATATATATATATATATATATATATATATATATATATATATATATATATATATATATATATATATATAAACACACATATATAACATAAGAATATAAGGAAGCTACAAAAGACCCGGAGGCTTGCACTAGGTAATTCCTGTTAATCCTATCCCCCCTTATTACCTACATCCACCTCCCATCCCCATCCAAGAAGTCGTCGTCTTTTCTTAAGGGAATTCTCTTCCAGATCATATTGGTCACGGCAGAAAACTTGTGTAACGGCAATAATGGCTAACTTAGTTATAGAGGTCACATCAACACTGGTATAATGCAAAACTCATAGGATTTTATGATAAAAGTGCAGAATAAGGCTTTCTGCCCTTTCTTTTTCTCTCCTTCCCTACATACTATACATAGTGTACTTAACACATCTGTGAAGATTGCACCATTATTTACCTCACAAAACGTCTTTGAAGTTATGTTAGATTGGTTAGATTAAGATTGTTAGATTTGGTTACGGTTATGTTATGGTATGATTAAGATTGTTAGGTTAGGTTAGGTTACGGTTATGTTAAGTTAGGTTAGGTACGGTTCAGTTAGGTTCGGTTGTATAAAATTTTTACATTTTTTTATTACCCAAAAGTTATGGTTCTCAACCTTAGATTTTTTTCTGGATTTGGGTAATAAAATGTAAAAATCTTATATAACCGAACCGAACCTAACTTAACCTAACCATAACCGTAACCTAACCATAACTTAACCTAACCTAACCAACCTGACATAAAATAACTTCAAAGACGTTTTGCGAGTTGAGGTAAATAATGGTGACCCCAGCCTGTAACCTTCACAGATGTGTTGAGTACACTATGTATAGTATGTTGGGAAGGAGAGAAAAAAAAAAGGGAAAGCCTTATTCTGCACTTTTACCCATATAAACAAGGGTAAGATTTTGTACACTCACATAGGTAGCAAATTCAGTTTGTGCGGTAGTTACATTAACAGCTTTAGATGACTGATGATAATGCACATGGCGTTCTGACCCTATGATAAGTGTTATTCCTGCACTCCACAATAGAATGCCTTTTCCTAAACTCTTACCGGTGATGTCACGTTCAATAAGGACGAAGCAAAAAGGCATATATATGAAGTAAGGTGGGAAAAAAAGTTTCAGGGATAAATTAAATCCAAAATAGCGAACCTCAATGTTTACTTGATTAAGTAGGACATGTTAAAAGAAATTGACGCCTTGCGTTGTCATTACAACCTGCTCCAGAGGGCTGAGAGGCTGGTGGATGTTTGCATTGCGAGGCGACCACAAACATAACATACCAAACCCACGTCCACGTCCACATCCACTATGAGAATTAAAATGGAAATAGCACTAAAATCAGTACAACAGTGATACCGCTACCACATATACCGAGAATGTATATAATTCGAAATTCTGTGAATATATATGAAGCCCACTTGGTGGGCCAATAAAAATTAATTAAGACTCATTGAGTTGCTCCCCTCCACGGAAATCTTTAGTAAAAGGCGAAAGATTTATGCGTTTTGAAGGGAAACCAGAGTTGATATGTAACGCAATATTTCTAGACCAACATATGTTGTACTAAACAGGAACAAGGGCTTTACTTCCGAGCAAGAAAGTAAAAAGACCTAATAAAATATGCTAAAATTATTTCTAAGAGCTTTTTCATCTTATTTGTATTATAGTTCCTTACAAATAATGAAGGTCCAAACAAAAATTCATGATTCCTTTCTCTAAACAGTGATACCTTTGCCAGATATATAATATTTCATCCATCAAGTGGTCCCTCTTGCCCGTAAACACGGTTTCATTGCACAATGACACTGCCTCACAACATAATACTCAAACCACTGGATTATTTCAGCCATTGCTTATGACACTTATTCCTTCTCTGTCTTCTATTCTAAACATTATCGTCAGTTAAAAGTGGAATATAAATTAATTTATTTTCAGCGAGCTTAACTTACTTTAAACTTGAACAATTTCGCATTGAGTTATAAGTAATGAAGCGCCGAATGTAAGTGTTATTTTTTTAAGACTAATAATTATTTTTCAGACGATGGGATTGTTCAATTAAAGATAAGATTTATATATAAATTTTACAAAAGAAAGTAGAAAATGGGACAAGTTCGTAGGGAAAACTATGTAACGTTGTGAGTGTTTGTTTGTTTTTAGTGGTGTTTCTCTGTCCTTGCCTCAGGACATTGATGCAACCAAATTAAAATCAAACTAAAATCAATCAGCATCTGGGTAAGGCCCCGGTGACCTCTCTCTCTCTCTCTCTCTCTCTCTCTCTCTCTCTCTCTCTCTCTCTCTCTCTCTCTCTATATATATATATATATATATATATATATATATATATATATATATATATATATATATATATATATATATATATATATAGTCTCGTTTATTCAAAGAAGCAACTTAATGGGACTCAGATGTTAAATGATAGCGTGCCTAATAGACAATTTAATTGAGGCACAGTTGTTTAATGGTAGCGTGCCTAATTAACAATTTGATGAGGCGCTGAATCTCAAAAGTACTAGACAGTAATTTTACGGAAAAATCACAAGCAACTCATGTCAATACCACTTTAAAAAACAGATAGGAATACGAAATCATTATGGATTGACATTATTATAGGAGGGAAAAAGTTAGTTGTAGGCATTATATATAGGCCTCCGGATTTAGACGAAGCAGCTAGTGCACCCCTGATACAAGAGCTTGCAAGGGCATCTAGGTATAATAATGTGTGCATTATGGAGGACTTTAATTATAGGAGAATAGACTGGGATAGTATGACAGGAGACGGGTGCTCGGAGGAATTCTTATATGTCGTCCAGGATGGTTTTTTCACACAACTTATAAGGGAACCAACACGACAGGGAAATATTTTAGATCTGGTCTTAACAAATAATGAAACTTTGATCAGTCAGGTTGAGATAGGAGCGAGATTTGATGTTAGTGACCACCATGAAATTAGATTCAAGATTAATGCAAAGGGGGAGGTAGAACAAAACACTGCTTTAGTACCATATTTCAGAAAAGCCAATTTCCAGGACCTCACACATCACTTCCAGGGTATAAATTGAGAGGGAATAGAAGTAAGCAGAGAGAAGGATCAAAACATTGAGGTAGAATTGCATTATAATAGCATAGTTAGGGAAATTCATACAAGGCAGGAACAGTATATACCTAAGAAGAGGATTAAGTCAAATAAAATTGATCCAAAATGGATGAATAGCAACATTAGAAGAGAAATTGGATTAAAAAGGGGACTCTATAGGAGAATTAAAAGGGGAGAAGTACAGGTAGTAGGGCAGTATAATGACCTAGCTAGGAAAGTTAAAAAGGATATTAGGACTGCAAAGAGGAATTATGAGATTAGGATAGCTAGAGACGCCCAGAAGGATCCAAAGGGATTCTATCAGTTGTACAAGGCTGAAACAAGGGAAAGAATAGGACCTCTTAAAGGAATGGATGGTAGCTTGTTACAAAATGGTGAGGAAATTAGTAAGGAATTAAATAATTACTTCTTGTCCGTATTTTCTCAAGAATCGGGTAGGGAAATGGAGCCAGTACAGATCTTTAGGGGACAAGAGGATGATAAATTAAGTGAAACAACCATAAGTAGGGAAGTAGTTAGCAAGGAAATAGATAGACTTCAAAAGACTAAATCTCCAGGGCCGGACGACATTTTTCCGAGGATTCTTAGGGAATGTAGGGAAGAACTCGTTGAACCTATTGCGACGAATTTTAGAGAATCATTAGACACAAGATTAGTTCCAAGGCTATGGAGGCAGGCAAATGTAGTTCCTATATTCAAGAAAGGAGATAAGGCAGAAAGTAGTAACTACCGCCCAATTAGTTTAACATCAGTGGTAGGCATGATGTTAGAAGCTATCATAGCAAGCGCAATTAGAAAACATTTAGGTGAACACAAGCTAATTAGACATAGTCAACATGGTATTAGCAAGGGGAAGTCATGCCTCACAAATTTAGTATCCTTCTATAGGAAAGTATTTGAAACAATAGATAAGGGGGACGTGTATGAAATAGTTTATTTGGACTTCAGTAAAGCCTTTGACAGAGTACCCCATAGGAGACTATTAAGTAAAGTTAAGGCTCATGGCATAAGTGGGAAGGTACCTAAATGGATTAGCGGATGGCTTACTAGTAGGGAACAGAGGGTACAGATAAATGGAAAGAAATCAGAATGGGGTAATGTCACTAGTGGGGTACCACAGGGATCAGTACTAGGACCGCTGTTATTCATAATTTATATAAATGACTTAGACAGGAATAAACATATCAGTAAATTTGCCGATGACACAAAGATAGGAAGACCAGTAAAAAATTTAGATGATGCTAGGATGTTGCAGGATAACTTAAATAGGCTGTACGAGTGGACAGAGAAATGGCAGATACAGTTTAATGTTAACAAGTGTAGCATTATGAGCGTAGGTTAGGGTAATAGGTCAGTAGACTACACATTAAATGACACTACCTTAGGAAGGTCATATAGTGTGAGGGACTTAGGAGTTTAAATAAGCAGTGATTTGCGTCCCGGGGAACAGTGTATTATAGCTAGAAATAGGGCCAACAAGATACTGGGATTTATTATTATATATATATATATATATATATATATATATATATATATATATATATATATATATATATATATATATACATATATATACATATATATATATATATATATATATATATATATATATATATATATATATATATATATATATATATATATACCGAGTACAACGGGCCAACTATCATTACGGTGATTCCTTTGCGGAATCACCGGTAAATCCTCATATTCTCGACACTCGTTAGATACCTTGTTATGGTTAGAGTAGGTACCACTAGATAGAGGGGATGGAAAAAACGCGTGACGTCACTGGAACTGAGGATATATATATCGGTCTGGGCGGAAAGTCAGTCACTAGTGTTCCGTGACCCCGCTCCAGACAGGTAAGCCTAGTGTTCCTAAAAGCCTTGCCACACTATTGAAAAAACATTGTTAAGATTAATAACTAACCGTAAATTGTCTTCCCGGATACAGCTGCCGAGAGGACCAGCAAAAGACTGTCTTTCGGTTGTGGTTTGACTAAGGCTGCATGTGGAGTTGCCTCTCGCCAAGGACGACGGCAAGACGGAAGTGACTCTCAAACAGTATTTGTGGCGTGAGTGTATTTTGGTCGTTTTCCATCAGTTCCCTCACGGATAATTAGGTAGGATAGAATAGGAATTTTTGTGTTAATGTATTTGTTTATGTTTGTGTCGCAAAGGATGGATAAGCACTTGTAAGAGCACCACCACGGATATAGCGAGTACTTTATTTATTTATTCATCATTAAAGTTGTCCATTATTTTACTATATTCGTTTTCTGTTCATATCTCAACCTCGGTGGTGGAGGGCCAAGTGGTAGTAGTAGCAATAGTGTCGATATCCAAGTGGTGTCGTGGTGGCAGCATAGAAAGTAGATAGAAAGTAGTAGATAAGAAGGTAGAATGGAATACCGAAACGGTACAGTGATGACAGCAGGGTCAATAGAAGGTAATATTTACCTACGGTACAGTGGCAGTAACACTGACCCTCGGTACATATACATATACATATATATATATATATATATATATATATATATATATATATATATATATATATATATACATATATATATATATATATATATATATATATATATATATATATATATATATATATATACATATATATATATATATATACATACATACATACATACATATTGGGTGGCCTGTCATCCAGAGTAGTATAGAAAAAGGGGGGGGGGGGGAAATTAATGGGATACTTGTGTAAAATTTGTCTGTAAATTTGTCTGTATAAAGTAAATTAAAAAATTAAAAACCGTTTATTATTATTATTATTATTATTATTATATGTATATATATATATATATATATATATATATATATATATATATATATATATATATATATATATATATATATACATACATACATACATACATACATACACACACACATATGTATCCCAGCCACAGTCACGCTACGGGCGTGTATGAACTGTAGTGCGGCTACTTAAACGTCCTTTTAATCCAGCAAAGGACAAGGAAAACCGACTGTCACTCGGGACCAGTCAATCCGAGGGCCACTCGCCGGTGGCTGGACAAAAAGACTAGAAACGGGTGTACAGGGCTCACTAAACCTCTGCACCCTCTAGCCAACACCGCACATACAGCCACCCCGAAACGTACAGAGGTCGCCAGTCCTTTTTACCCTCCAAAGGACAAGGAATCTCCCAGTAGTAACCATCTTCTCCTCCTTACATTCTATAAAGGACTACAGTGAGCAATAGATTACAGTGCACAGGCAAGGAGCTATTGCCCCACCAGGATACCGCCCACAAGGTGTCTTTCCACCCACTCCTGGCTGAACAATATCACCTCTCAACTCACTACACCCTGTAGAACAGCCCCCTGCTGCGGGACTCTCTACAGTGTGTTATATGAGCCGTGAAAACAAATACACTCAGGCGTGAGTTACCTCGCCGCCTAGTGATTACAAATCAGAGGCCCCAGATGATGGGCTCTAAACACAACGAAGACAACGCTGAAACCACTTCCTAAGACTCAAACCCTGACAGTATCCAGATCCTCCTTACAAGGACACTCTGAACCTGAAACCTTAGGTGGAGTCACACAGATAAATGTTTGATACAGCCAACACCCTTCACCGCTCTGGCACAGTAACCTGTTCTACACGGCAGGGCCTTTACTGCCAATTAAACAAATATACCGCTTAGCTATACAGGTCAGTCTTAAACCCACTACCTTAAGTGTGATAAGGTTACAGACGAAATAGTGCCAAGCCGGGAACTCAGAGCGGGAGGTGCTATAGCTATGGCTGTTAGACCGTGACTGACTGACTCACTGCGAAGAAAACTTCGGTTCCTGCTCTCCTCCACAGAAGGGTTGCCAACTCGCACTGCTAACACTTCTCGCACCGCGCACCGCTCTTCCTTTGCTAAGAAAAGCAACTTTCTTTAACAAATTCACTACCGCTCACAGAAGAGACCTGGAACAAAAATAAACATACGAGGGGCTGCAGGAAAGAATGGACTACAAGGCAGGCCACCTTGTAATGCAAAGAGGAAAGAGGGAGAGACGTGAAAAATTAAAGAAAGAACAAAACAGAAGTTAAAGAAATACAGAGCGCGGGACACTCCTAACATCGTGCCTCAGGCACCTCGCAGCCCCCTTTGTCCTTCCCCCACGCCTTCTCTCTCGCCTCGTGGCTCTGCCACGACTTCCGCGCGCCTTCTCTTTCCACGACTGGCCACGCGACCTCCAATTCCCGCGCGCGGGGCTTGTCACACGTCCCCCTTGTCTTATACACGGGCGGAGCTTGACTTGCCTCGTGGTGTTCTAACACAAGGGCGGGATTTCTCACACGCCCTGTTGTCTCGCCTCTATGGGCCGTATTCCTAGTCACTTCCGGTCCCGCAGATATTCAAATCTTCCCGACCTTCGTGTCGGTGGCCGGGTTTACGCATGTTGGTATCTCTAGTCCTTCTAAACCGAAGCTTAGCTCCGCCACCTTACAAGTCAAGTCGTCGGTACCAACTTATGCAACATTTATCATATTCCTTGATACATATGCCTCTTTGACTAATGTGTTCTTGATTTTACGTCTATAATTAATAACTTATTCACAATAAAGCACATTTTTGTTATGCATGGGTTTGTTTTACACTGTAAATTACGTGTTTTTACGGAGTTCTTGGTTGTAAGGGTTGGTAATTCACTGTGCAACCTGCTGCTGGTCTCTCTGAATTATAATGACATTTTTCTGGTAATTAAAGGATGTATTATCTCTGCTATACATCAAGATAACTTACATTTATTATAATCTATCATTCAATCTTACTTGTCTTTAAAAAAAAAAAAAAAAATTTCATGAGAAAAATGTTTTATGAAATGCGTATTCTTGCTGTCAAGAATCTGAAGGATAAAGATGCCATCTAACGCTATACTTCCGTTTTATACTCATTCATTTGTATATTATGAAGTATTTTGTGGCATATCAATAACTTTACACAGCCAAATATATGATCAGGCTTATTTTAATCAATAATGCAGAGCTGCACAATGTCCTTTTAAACTTCACGATGAGAATACATGTTTTAAGACCTGCGTAAACATTCCTCTTGTCCAGAGGATACGCCACCAAGCGCTATGTTTCATTAGAAGATAAGAACATAGGAATATGAGGAAGCTACAAAAGGCCCCGAGGCCTGCAATAGGTAGTTCCTGTTAATCCTATACTCCTTATTAGCTACCTACACCATCCTCCATCCATGAAGTCGTCGTCTTCTCTTGTAACTCCCTATTGTCTGTGCACTAACTACCTGCTGACTGAGTGAGTCTGTTCCAATCATCATTTATATATCAGCTATTTTGTATGTCATGAAGTACTTCTCGAAATATTAATAACTTTACACGACAAACAAAGGAACACACAGTAAAACTAAACTATTGGAAGAAAAAAAAATTCAAAGTAAAATCTGGAGTTACAGCGCAAAGAAGCAGAAGTAAGCTTACAGTTTATACAAAATACTCTGCAAAATATGGGAGTCTTTCCATTATCGTAATAGATTTTTAGAATCAGCTAGATCATTTTATGAAGCTACTGAATAGGTTATTGTAGCAATGTATGTTGTATATGTTAAGGAAATGTATGTATGCTATATGTTAAGGGTTATGCGTTTTGTTTTTTCTTTTTCCTTTTTTTCTTTAGTGTATATATTTTCTATATGTTAAAGGCTTACATGAGAATCTCAGGTAATTTTTTTTGTAGTGTTTTCATTTTCTATGTTAAGTTTTTCTTCATATTTGTGTTATCTATATCTACCTGTCAACTGCTTTACTTACAAAGCAGCTCTCTGGAGGAACAATATCTCTAGTGACACGAAATATGACATGGGATTAAATTAGGTTTTCTTTAACCCTTTCACATATTGGCTCTAAAAATTAAACTGGTTCTCATCAACTACATTTATTTAACAATCTTAATCACAACATTTTTCCTAACATGATCGAGATCATGTTGTTCAGATAACAAGCAAAATGCTTGGATAAAAATTTTTTGTTCACAGAGAAGGAATAGCTCTTGAGACATTTGCTTACACTTGCTTGTAACATATCTGAACAGTCAGCAATGCAAAGTTGAACATTCCCTGTTGCCATGTATCTGAGAGCTATAAGTAGCTTTAAAGATAGGTTGGACTGGGAGACCTGAGGAAGAAAAATTAACGTGTTTTACCATCAAATACACATACTTCATCCTACAATGAATTTTCTGAATTTGGGGTGGAAATGAATACATTTTAAGGGTCTCAGGCATGTCAAATATAATACATTAGGGTTGTTTGGCTGCATATTGGGAAAAAACATGAGAACATAAGAATAAGAATATATGGAAGCTACAAAAGGCCCAGAGGCCTACATTAGGTAGTTCCTGTTAATCCTATACCCCCTTATTAACTATATATGTATATATAGCCTTGAAGCAAATATATTCTTAGTTCCTTCGGGTCCTGAAGTTATTCAAAGGTTCCCGCCTCCCGGCCGTATATTCACCAATTGGCAAGTGAGTACCGTACGGTACTCACTTGCATATTTACCAATTGACAAGTGAGTACCACACAGTACTCGCTTGCATATTTACCAATTGACAAGTGAGTACCATTCGGTACTCGCTTGCATATTTACCAATTGGCAAGTGAGTACCGTACGGTACTCGCTTGCATATTTACCAATTGACAAGTGAGTACCGTACGGTACTCGCTTGCATATTTACCAAGTGGCAAGTGAGTACCGTACGGCACTCACTTGCATATTTACCAATTGGCAAGTGAGTACCACACGGTACTCGCTTGCATATTTACCAATTGGCAAGTGAGTACCGTACGCTATGAGCTTTTTATGTAGATAGTTGTATTAAATTAACCTTGCTGTCTTACAGATGAGAAGTCTAGTGACAACACATTGTTACTGTTAATCAAGCTATTCCTATCCTAGGATGTACCAACATTAGTGATGGTCTATCTGATATCCTCATAACCATAGATGCAAACCTCTTTCACCTTGTGTACATTCTTTAGGGAGTCAAAATCGTTGTCTAAATTCTTCTTAGTACACTTGGAATGGATCCTGTCTGTGATGGAAATGTTATAATGGTCTGGAAGCCAATTCCTTCCACTGCCAGGTCTTCACCGTCACCAAATTCATCATAATTAGCCATTCTGATAAGAGAAAATATATACAATTATATCCTGATAAAGTAAACCAACGAAAATTAACATTATGTAATTGATAGAACCAATATATATAAGCACTTATATTATTTTTACAATCAGACTGACATTTTACATGTTAAAATGATTACAAAATATCAGCACTCACAGCATTCCAATAATTCTTAAATAAATTATGTTTATAACTAACTTACTGTAAACAGTACATAAATTGTGAAAATGATAGTATAAGCAGGTGTAACCTTGCATTTATACATCTCAGCATAACACTAGTCAACTTGCTTGGCTTGAA